>JAJEKV010000459.1:0-189472 GCA_021234155.1 Isoetes taiwanensis
TGATGTGGAGTTGTGGCATAACAGGTTGGCATAACAGTGCATTACATCAAATCAAGGAGGAGAGTATTTGTCAAGCAAGTTTAAGCATTTTTGCATCACTAATGGGGATTAAAAGACAACTAACATGCAGATACAGTCCTTAGCAAAATGGAGCTGCAGAAAGAAAAAATAGGACAATCATGGATGCAGTTAGAATAACGATCAAATTCAGTGGTCTACCTAATTATCTTTGAAAGAAAGAAAGAAAGAATGATTTTTATCGTCCACGAAGACCAATCGGCCTATGGAACCCAATGAAGGAGCACAATAAACTTATTACAGTAATCACATTCAAAATAAGGTACCATTTGCCAGACTACAAGGTAATGTGCCCCAAATTCTATGGCCAAATTCAAGTGAAAAAGTGAGCTTTGATATGTTCAAAATATATGGATGTTTACTCTACATACACATGACTTCTGAGCTAAGAAAGAAGTTAGATGGTAAAGTAGTACTTGATTTTCTAGTAGGATATGACCAAGAATCAAAGGTATATAGAATATTCTTACAAGAAACAAAGGAGGTTTTGATCAGTCGAGGTTGTCGAAGGGGAAGTAAACCAGACAGAAAACTTCTTGAAGACCTTAAAATAAATGTGGAGGATTATGGCAGAATTGAAATTTGGCAGAAGAAGTGAATAACAACAACATACTCGTGAGCAAATCCTAGCTATCATGGATGATCTCCTACTGCCGAGGAATGTTAATGAAGCCCTAAATTGTGAGAACAATAAAAAATGGCTTGATGCCATGAGAAATGAGTTACTGTCTTTTGACAAAACTCAGACTTATGAAACAATATAATGCCCTAAAAATCAAATAATATTGGGAGTAAATGGTTGTACAAAATCAAAACTAATGCAGATAAGAAGTAAGAGATACAAGGCCAGACTGGTAGCACAAGGGTACACTAGAAAAAAAGGCAAAGGTTATGGAGAAACATACTCATCCATTGTAAAATTGACAAGCTTGAGATTACTACTCAGCTTAGCAAATCCAACAAATCTGGATTTACATCACATGGATGTGAAAACCGCTTTTTTTCAATGCAAAACTGGAGGAAAAGGTATATATGAGGCAGTTGCCAGGATTTGAGACCGAGAAGGGAAAGTATAGAGGCTCAACAAGGTTGTATGTGGCTTAAAACAATTACCCTACGAATGGTACATTATGGCTTCAAAAAACTAAAGAATGATGGAAATATCTATAGGTTTCAAGCAGTGCCCTTTGTGTAGATGATTGTATTATGGCAACAAATAGTTCTAATTGCATGAAGCTTTTCAAAGACATTCTAATGTCCAGATTTGAAATGTCCGATATGGGGGAACTTAAACAATTCTTGAAGTTGTAGACAAGCACACCAAGACACTTAAACTCAACAAAAGCAAACACATCATCAACATAGAAGATGCAAATCCTATTAGAATTCATGTTGTCCATGGACATAAACTGGCAGCAGAAACACCACTGTCTAAAATTGAAGGATTGGAGATGGAAAAAGTCCCATACGGAGCATTAGTTGTCTTCTTTATCTGGCAAACAACACACGTCCAGACATTTGTAATAAATGGATGTTTTATCAAAGGGCAATTAAAAAATTATACAACTAAGGTGACAATGTTTTTTAACACAACTAATGACCAGAAGGGACTACCTTGCACGAGGCTTTTAGTGAGTATTAAAACTACTAGTGTGAGGTCGGATTCAATAATTCCCAACAAGCTAGTAAAGGGTACCTTATCCATTACAAAAAACATAAAATTATTGGGTATGTTCCTTTGAAAATTCCTGTGTGCCCTTGTCTTTATGGTGCCCTTGTATATAAAGGATTAAAAAAAAAAAATGTCCTGTGTGTCCTTGTACATTTCTTGATATATGCTAGAAGGGTGAGAAGCTTATGTTGACGTATGACTTCGAATCAAGATCAGATCACGTTGTACTTGCATCACTTATGCACAAACTTATCTAAATGGCTTACGCCATGCATGTGACAAAAAATAAAAAATTATCAATATGTGAGGATCCCCATAACACAAAGTAACTATACAAACACAAAAATATAGAGATACATGAAAAAGTTGAAGCATAGTAACTTTTTGTGACTCTTAAAGCTCATTGACTTTTTAAAAGGACAATAATAATGCTCTCATATTTATGTTCATGGAAGTTCCAAGATGGGGTTGCAATAGTTGATAGAACAAAGGGGTGCATTTATTTTTTATCCTACATTGGACAGATTGTGGCCCGAAGAATTGGATCCCCAATGGCCAAGGTCCAACCATGTCCACACATTCACGATAAATTCTAAATTCACCCCAAAAGTTTTTATAAAACCATTACCTTGAATTGTCAGAGCCATGGTAACCCCTAAAAAACATGAATTGAAGTTGGTCTTGAAGTTGGTGTTTCTAATAAACAAATAAAAGTAAGTCAACAAAATAAAGTGGTTGATTGTACTGTTACAAAGCCGATTTCATTCTCCACTATGTGATGACGATCTAAGAGCCAAGACAATACATTTTGTACGTAGTCATAGTCGTTGAAAAAATACAAAATTGTAACCTCTATATGCTGATTATGTCAGTTGTTGGTTGTTTCCATCCCCGATAAACTTATTTATGTACATGCTACACATATACATTGAATTTTATGTACATAAGACTTACACATATACACTGAATACTAAACAGAGAAGAGAATAAATTGGTACATGTTTATTCGATACATCTTTTAATAATGAGTTGAAATGCATCATGAGACTATCTTTCCTTCCTATGCCCCAAACAATGGTAAGAGTACCAAGGAAAAGAAGCTAATAGAATAAAGTTTTATAGTCAGTGGGCTTTTCAATCGAACTATACATATCAAGTTCATTGGCATCGTGAAAGAAGAGGTAAAGAGGTATAAATAAATATACATGGACACAAATGCTTAAGAGCTTTGAAAAAGTTTAATATTATATTCCATATATATAGAGCTACTTGATAAGATGACAATTTATATATAAACCTAATAATGTTTACATGCTATTTGCATGGATATAGTTGGTATTTCTGCTTGAAATATCCAACATGATTGAAGTAGATCATCAGTATTTTTGTAATTCAAATACGAAGTTGAAGTAGATCATTGATTCGTATTGTAGGATCCACATTTTACGGAAGTAATGTTCTGTAACATTCAAATGTTACATGCAACGATTGGCCGGATTTAATGGCCTACCAAAAGTGCCATCAATTGAGAAGAATTGTGAAACTCAACCAACTTTACTAGTATTGAGGAGGGGGGAAATATCTATTGAGATTGAGAGGCAACTTGTAAAACTCTTCATTTGTGGGACACTCTCTCCATCTATGATATCTTTCCCACCAACCCATACCTCGATCTTTCTTAGTTACCTTCATCCTCATGGTTGTGTCTAGTATCACAATAATAATGAAGCCCACCATCACATTCGAGGAGAAAAGTACGTTCAATATGTCATTGAACTGGTTAAGAAAAGTTGAAAGGAGTCAGATTAAAGAGAAGTGAAAGAAAAGCTTCACAAAAGAGTTAGTATATAAACTTACCCAACTAGCATTTGTATGCACAGGGCCATGTCCAGTCTGAATGACAAACTCATGAAAGTATTGTGGGACTGAGAGTCCCATAAATAAGGTGAAGCCTAGAATGAACAAATTTCGGGGCATGTTGAGATTGATGAATTGCAAGTAGAGACTCCTACCAGCTATTCATAAAGGAAAAGATTATGTCAATAAACAATCGAACTTGCTTATTATGTCTAGAGAATGTATTCCATTTGACTTACCAACAATTGCAAAGAGCACACAAAAGATTGCTGCCACAATAGGTTGAGGTATTGAAGCAATGATAGCACCAAACTTGCCTACAACGTATTTTAGTCAATTAGATGTGGATATGTACGCTCACTAGTGTGCTTCTATGAAATACTTTACCTAATATAGAAAAGAACAACATAAATGCCTTTTACAATCCTTGAACAGGTTCTTCATTTGCCTATTCTGGTCAAACCAACTAGACCAGCATTCTCTCTACAGATTAAGAATACAAACATTAGTAAATACAAATAAAAAAAAAAACTGATTAGTCCACAAAAGCATAAATACTTACACGAGTATAGTAGATCCAGTTATGGTCCCAAACATACCATTTAAAAGAACGCCTATACCCTAAAAAACCATAAATAATCAAGTAAGCATTGAATTGGCTAAGTATAATTTAGCTTCTTAGTATGTTATAGATAGAATTAGGTATAAAGTAAGAACTTACCAACCATCCAATTCCACGACCCATGACAAAAGGGGGTGGCGGCGTAGCATTAGCAAGTCTTGATACTGCATAGATTGTTTCAGTGGCCTAAAGATATAAAACAAGTAATATGTTACGTTTGAAGGCGACATACATGACCAAGTTGACATAGGGTCCCGACATAATCCATCATTTTAGAATCTTGACTAATTTGAAACATAAGATGCTTGATTCGATAGGCACATGCAGGATGAGGAACTAATTGAAGGAAAAGGAGTTAGTTATACCTCGATTTGGGCGACCAAGGTGGAGGCCATCATGGCGAAAACATGGCCGGCGTTGAAGGAGGGAGGTCCCCATTGTAAAGGGTAGGGAATTCTGATCCTGAAAGGCAAGGGTCATGCTCAGGGTAAGATACAAGGGTCATGTTCAACTTAGAATACTAATTTGTTAGTTAGTAGTCATAAAAAGGATACAAGGGTCATGTTCAACTTAAAATACTATTTCGTTACTCAAAACCTTTGGGAAATAAAAAAGAAAATCCTTGTCAATGATCAAAATGCACCCGGTGACGTGGAAGATGATGTGGTAAATCTAAGAACCCTAAAATATGGGACGTACCAGGGTGTGGATCCGACGAGATGGGCCCGATCAGTTCGGCAATGATCTTTGCCCAATTCCGTTGCATGGCGATAAGCTCCGCTCACAGTTAGAAGATAAGCATATGCCCAGATGATTATCGCGCTGATAATTATTGGAAATCGCTCAAAAATTGGCACAGCTTTCTTCGCTCTCAGACTGCGCATATACTGCAAAAATCGCCATAGCCAAAGCTTGAGCCTCACATTTACGGAAATCCGGCACAAGCAGAGAAAAAAAAAAAAATCCATCAGTAATAACTGGGAATACAATTCCGGCGAATCCGATGCAGAATTGCTGAAAATAAGCTGAAACAGAGTGTACAAAATTCACCCAATTCGAATTTGGGCTAAACCGGCGACCAATTGCTTATCAGAGAGTACAAAATTAATCTAATCTAGAATCGAATTCAGATTTGGGCGGATCGGGGAAAGAATTGCTTACCAGAGAGAAGAGAACGAGGAGAATGAGCTCCGGAAGGCCGATTTCGATGCATCTGGCAACCTGGGAAGAAAACCGAGGCATTAGAAAGGGAGCAAAAAGCTTGGAAAGCTCGCTACGGCAGCTATGGCCCATGTGGGCGATGCCGTAGGAAAAAAATTCAATGAAATGCGTCGCCTTCGTACCCCTGGAAAACCGTACTGGTACAATCCGACTCCAACGAGCATGATGACCGGTGCATGTGCCAGTGGAGCAATGTGTCTGCAAAAGCATCATCATCAAAGGTTATGCTGTCAGACAGATCTGCCATAGCCATGGCATGTCGTAACCATGGCGGAACCCTAACCCAAAAACCCTAGAATTCTTATTCAATTTCTGACAAGCCTCGCATCATTCATTGGTTCCAGAAGGAACTTGCTAACGGTCTCAAGCTCGCTGCTTCATATTCTCCTTAACGGTTTATTTCCGAACATTATTTGTGGATTTGCTTATTTGATCCCTTGCACCAGTTCTTATCCAAAAAAGAAGAATTTCTAAGAATCCTATCAAGATCAATCGTGGGTTCTGTCCAGAAATTGGTATTTCTAAGGATCTTATCGAGAATCAATGTGGGTTCTGTCAGAAATAGGAATTTCTAAGAATTCCATTTGTTCTATCCATTTCTCAATTGTGGGTTCTGGGTTCTGTCGTCAAACAGGAACTTATAAGAACTCAACCACAAACATATTGATCTAGCAACATTTGTAGAGATTTTTAAAAAAATTTCATTTACTTGAGAAGGATGCCCCAAAGACCGCTGAATCCGAAAACGATTTGAATACTAGAAGAAGCAATGAGGGCACCTTGAATAGCTCTCATGGTATGAAGAAACCGCTAGACAAAAAGACCAAAAACAGATCAGAATTGTCTGTAAGAACGGATCAAACAGGCAAAAAAGGCGAGAATACCTCATGATCGTCATAAATGGAGCGCAGCCTTGGGGAGTTAATAATGGTCATAATCGGAATAAGGTAAGAAAATGATGCTCCAACTACGACCGGAAGACGAGTACCGAAGAAGGTCTGGAACAGAGTGTTTAATCCGTTCACAAATAGGAGTGTCTGGATCACCCTTGCCTTTTGCTCCTGACAAATTTTCCCAGTACAACAGTGTTAATCCTCCATGATTGCCCCTTCATTATTGAAAAAAAAGACCGCATAAAGGAAAAAATCTTTATCTATTCTTACATTGTTTCCTCCCATTTCTCTCACCACCATAGTTGGAATTAAAACTGTCGATCCGATCATTGTTACATAGTGCTGAAATCCCAATGCTATTGTCTCCGCTGCAAATAATCAAAATCTTTTTTTATCAGATCTCTGCTCAATCCACAGAAAAAACTTGAAATTCCTTGAAAATTTTTTCTCTGTAAGAAATTTTAGGTCCCTGTGTGGATAATTCTAGCCTTATCAGGTCATTAAAACACTACAGCTTGCATCTTCAATCTGTCCGATCGTATCCGTAACATCATACGATTCATATTGATCAGATATTACTCCAAAGTGTACTCCTACCGGACCTGTACTATTCCAGTTTTGATTAATCCTGCCAGAAACTGACAAATACCCTTTGGTTTGTTTAATGTTCTCTATCATGGAAGACAACTAGGTAGGGCTAATCGTCCAAATATAACAAACAATCACAAAATTTTTGCCCAGAAACAAGCTATTCTTACCACCGTACTTAATTTTTCAGATGAATGCACCTTAGACCTCTGATCATACTACGAAGTCTTCAGCACATGAGCTTTTCAACAGATCTGATTTTAAGACTAGTACGATTGAAGCATATCATCCCAGTTTTTCAGCATTTCATCCTCGTATGCATTGCTGAATCCATATTTTTATATATGAATCCTCGTATTGATCAACGTAAGTACAAAGAAAGGTATCTTCTGTGGTCCATAGCTGCGTTATTTTTCTACATTTCACGGTTTCACGTGCCCCACTATCTATCTAGTCTGCACCTTTCATTAGATCTAGCAATTAGTGCTTCAGATGGAAGAAAATAGTAAGAAATCTAGCATGCAGAAATTGGAATTGTGTGATAAACAGTGATAAACAGTTATAAAAATAAAAAACAGAGATATGAGTGTAGAAGATTACGCCATGAAGGGCTGTCGTTTGGACAGTAATCTATCTCAGGCAGTTGCTCCTGGATCATATGCTGATGATCTTCCGCCTTAGACATGTTGATAAGAAAATTTGACGCAGACCCACAAGTTAAGATCAGAAAATCGTTGAAAAAAATGGCCTAATTGCTCGTTTTCCAGAAAGCGACAGAGGGTCTTGCGGATTAGAAGAACAGAATAATCCGAACCCAGAAAAGAAAAACTCCGGTATGGTTTAGTGCGGTAAGTATCAGAATAGGATTGCCATCTAATGTCCAGATTCCGCAGTCGTACCTCTGGATAAAGCTGGATGGTTTTTGCAGCAGATCCTAGCTTTTTTGGATCAAAATAAAGCTTTAGCAGAGCACCGGAATGGAAAAAGGGGGCTGTTGATCAGAGCAAACGCTCAAGCTGGCCAAAGGACAAGAAGATTCTGGCAGAGCACCCACGAAACGCCTTTCTGGCGGCTTTGAACAGGATAGGGAAGCAAAAATTGGAAAGAAAATTGTAGAATCAGGAGCTCCGGGCAAGGAACCCAGACGCTTCTTAAATCAGAATCATCTCTGTATCAGACTAAATACAAATACGAAGAGCTTCTTTCTTGGATCGGCTTCGTTCTTTCAAGAATAGGGTATATACGGGTCCGTACTGTATAGGTATACATACGTATGTACAGTTGTACACCGTATGATTTCTGTACATACGTGGCCCCACGTGGGGTCCACGTGGCAGGTGACACGTGTCAGCGGCAAAACGGTAAACTGTCAATGCCCCTGACCAGTACCAGTTTTAACCTTTTTTTTTTACAACAAGTCCCTTTTGAGTGTTTTGCCTAGTGGCTTAAAAACGACATCTAGACAACGGTCTTTTTTTTTAGCATTTAGAATCCCCTCAAGTTCAAATTAGTGTCCTCGCCTCTCGTCCTATATTTTTTCAAATGTCTCTGCCACCCTCTCTCCTCCTCCTACTCCGATTGGCACAGTTGTTATTTCCCTGCCTTGCTTTTCCTTCTCAGCAGATGAATTGTCAGCTTATCCCTGAAGCCCTGCCACTCGCAAGTAATTGCAGCATTCTTACTAGATTCTCAGCCTCCATACCTTCCCTTTGTCCTTCTCATCTTGTTGCCAACCCTATTTGAAGGCACTCCTTCTGTTGACATTGATTCTCTCGCTCAAAAGCAGTCGCTGAATAAATGTGTATTTTTCTATAGTTCAGTGGCGGTTTGCTATTGCGGAAGGCATCTTGTCACATTCACAATAGAATGAATACCAACCAAAGTGATGTTCCCCGTTGAAACATTTAGTAACACGTGTGCCAACAAACCCTTTTTCTAAGCATATATTAAGTGACGGTTCAACTTTCAGGCAAGCATTCTCTTCTTATTGATTTGGCAAAATCTATGAAGTAGCGCACCTTGTAAGTACTAAGAATGAACATGGCCATCTCTTTGAAAGTTGTCAATACATCCGGCATTAAATTTACTCACTTTAGCACATCAATGGACGGTATGTGGGTACCACTTGATAGAATAACTTGCGAAAACGAGGACACTAGAAGCACTAGGACGGGACATATCATGTCTCTAGTAATTGTATATACATTATGCAAGCTTGCATTCTCCCTTAGAAGGATAAGGTTGCAGTGTTGGGGAAACTTCGGGGTAAAGAAGGTTTATCAAGAGTTGCAGGCGTTGGTCTAGCTCTTGTTTTGGGGAGTTCAGTCAGATAAGGACGTGTGTCACACGATCCTCTAAGAAATTAAGGTTGAGTTGAGTGGCAAAAAAATTTCAAAGATAATTTTCACGTAATTGTCTACAAGAAGGTATATACAAATTCCGGGTTGAAATTTTAAAATATCCGATTACGTAGAGGACTATCTTGTATCAATTGGTATTTGTTTGGGATCCTCGGGAGCAACAAGCGTTTTAACAATGGGCAAAATTGCGAGGGAGAAAAACAAGATCAATAAAAAATAAGGGAATGACAGATGAAAAACAATGATGCGCATCCATTGATAAAGAAAGAGAATATAAAAAATCAATATGTGTCATTGTCTCAAACAGGGTAAAACATTCTCAAAGAAGGTAAAACATGCCAAGCAATCCAAACTGCAGATAGACATACCGGCAAAGATTTATCAGGCCAGCAAATATTTTACAGGACAAAGTTACCATGGACAAACCAGCCCACAACACATCTGTCCCAGTGGTATATGCATTACAGAGTGTACTGGAAAATGCAACAATCTTAGTTTGCACAATAACTGCTGCATCACCGAATTCACATCTTGAAAGTTTTAAATAATAGTGAATATTACAGGAACATACATATACAAGAACAAGTCAGCCAAAGCACTTTTGCAAGTATGCAATTACTCTGGCTTCCCCCTTGCTAGGGGGTCTATTCATGTTCACACAATAAGAAATGTAAAAGCTCGCAAGAATAAACTAGAGTATTTTTTGGAGAAACTAATGGTAAGGCCTTACATGCTTTACTTTATTACCAGCAGCAAGAAAACGAAGGAGTCACAGTGCATTGTTTGCTACTCTCTTCAAGATGTCACTCCTAACACAAATTATACTTCATATAGCCACATATCACTTCTCTACTAATCTGACTTTAGCATTAAAAAATATGACACTTGCATGTGGCAAAAAACAACTGTCATTGCAGCGACATAAACTCATACAATGTATTAAATATCTCAGGGATTCATCTTGTGCAGCAGATTGAAACATGCAAACATGAATTTGTCCTCCGGCGAACCATAATCAGGACGTTTTGGCAAATTTGCCATATCAAGAACATCATGATTTATCTGCAACAACAATCCTCAACATTAAACTTCAAGCAACAAATTCAATTAAAGAAAAAAATGTCTTAACCTGCATCAGGGCTGATGTGAGTATGTCCAACTAGTGTTGCAGCATCAGGCCTTGATGGCCAAAACCTTTATGTTTATGTCAAGCAATTTTAGGCAGAGAAAAGGCTAGGACTAGTGGGACTTAGTGTTAGGTACCTGCATCAAAGCAAAAATCTGTAGAAAATTGGACACTGTCTTGAACTCTAGCCGAGAGTTAAAGAGGTTTACAGACAAGGAAGTTACGCAAAGCTGCTTGATCTAGCAGCACAATCAGACCTATAGAGAATCTAAACACAAGCCATCCCGACTGCAAAAACCCTTAACCTGAAAGAATATCAAAGCTTTACAAAAGAAACTACAAAACCCTTAACCTTAACCCTTAGCCTGAGTGAGTTCAAAAAGGGTAAACCTTCCTAAGAATGAAGCTAAAATCAAGTCAAAATCAAGCCGTGCCTGCCAATATCCGACCAAGTTTAGGAGCCAAGAATGAAAGAATGTAAGATCTGAGAAGGAGTGAAAAATTTCAGATACGAGAGACTAAAGACTAAGACCAGTGCAACTAGTGGAACATACTTAATCCTGCAACCAGCATAGCAATATACCAGAGCCGCCATCAGTAGCAGGGTTTCAGATCATCAAGCAAGAGCCAAAGTAGATCACCAAGTAGGATTATTGGGGGATCAAACTAGATAAGGCAAAAAAAAATTCGTCTCCTCTCCTGTGTTCTGGAATACAAAGTGTATTCTGGAAGACAATTTCCTCTTCTCTTTCGAACCATGATCCAGTTTCCCTCATCATCATAAGAAAATCATATATATTATATTTTTGTATACTAAAATGTTCAAGCAATTCCCTTTCCTATAATTGCTACATCCTAGCCATCCAAATATGGCATATACCCAAGCACATGCCCTGCCCCAAAAGCACAGCCGTCCAACCCAAGTCAAGATGGGGTCAAAACCCCATTTCCACGTCAGCCTAAGGTTCATGAGAAAGTATTCAATTGAAGTCAACTCCATACATACACATAAGTGATAACTAAAGAAACTTGTACCACACACATACAGTTAGAGCAGCATGCCTGCTATGAAGCAATATTGTGCACACCTGTGTCACTTCCAAAAGGAAATTACAGAAGGACCTGCCAAAATGAAGGCCGAAACTTCCCCTCGCTCATAATTTGCGAGAATAAATTGCCGCACTCGCCATGCTAGCTCTTTCATAACACAATAAACAAAGAAATAACATAATGAAGCACGGGGACTTGAACCGTAGGCCGACCGGTTTGCATTCGATATTTTCATTAACCATATGGGGGCTCCCCAAAGGGCTCCCCATTATGGCAGGGGGCTAATCCCATGCAAATGATCAAGCATGCAAAGGCATATGCAAATAAGTTCAGAACAAAAAAACTGAGAAATACATTTTTAAGCTTTCGTAATGCACTGTTCATGCTCCATGCACACCATGCAATGCAACTACATCAAAGAAACAAGAAGAACAAACAAGTTGAAACTTCCACAACAAATCAGCCCACATCGCTTGGTTGTAATGTTTAGTGCCTCCGTCCGCGTGCCTCCTCGCAAGTCTGTCCTACGTCTGTGCTTCTGTTAGAGTGATAAAACATCTCAAAAGATTTGCAACACGTGAACAAAGTACCTATCAATATGTCTGAGTTCTCGTAGCAGCAGCACTCGTGCCAAATTCATATGGCTTCTAAGAGCCTGCCTCTCTCTTGTAGAAATAGCCACCTCGTCCCACTCCATGGTGCAAATTATCTCTTCAAGTTCATGAAAGAGACGTCCCAACTGCATCCTAAGCAAACGCACAGAGGCTGCCACAGTTTCAGCAAGTGTATTTATGTTAACGACGCTAGTGAGCAATTCCGATGCCACATGGGCATGCTCTGCATCTGGAGATGCTATACTAGGATGTGGCAAGCCATTGGAAATTAGAGTTTCTATAGAGGGAGGCTGAACAGCAGGAGCTTGTGGCAATGTCAATCGAGAGGCCTATCGAGAGGTGCAGCAAATCATTTTCTTGGTGGCCATTTTTCCATCTCAAAGATCGTAACACAATGGCATAGGCATCCGCTGAAGGATTAAGAGTTATCCTCCATGCCGCCTTCTTCACCCTATGTTCTGGAAATAAAAGCACAATTAATAGGCAAAATCCATTGACTAGACAAAATGAACTTGCCCTAAGCATCCCTGGCATAGAGATACATTATACACGAGAGAAGATGATAGCCGCTTCCTACCATGGTATTTGACAAAGTGATGGGCCCTGCAACAAATTTGCGTTATCCAACACAACCACACTTTTCAGGTCACCGCATCATGAAGGTGTAGAGATCCTTCCCCATCTCGATTTGTCTCTCGAGACATTGTGCAAGCACACTTTGAAGTGCATTTTACCAAGGTCCTTCCAAGCAAGATTCCACTAAGCCCTCAAAAACAATGCATCCCTCGTGTTTTGAGAGCTTTACATATGAGAAGGATGCCAGCAGCCCTTTGGACTCCCCACCCAAAGAACCTCTTAATGGCAAAGATTGACGGCCACGTAGGGCCTTCAACGCTCCTCAACACCCCCTCGGGCAGCGGATGGTCAAGCTTCGATCCCTCTCAAGAGCTACGGCACGCGCTAGCGGGCCTGGTCTTGAGAAAAATCCCACAAGCTTGTCAAACATGGCACCGGAACATCGCCCTAGCATAACCCAAAGTAAGGCTCACATCCAACAAAGCGGGTTCTCATCCTCACCTCTACTCTACCGCCTCTTGACGCGTTGCCTTCCCATCCCCCACGGAGAAAGCATCCTCAACACAAGGAAATTTAGCCTCGTAACCAAAGGTGCGTTTCTACATCTAGTCAGCCTCTCTTCAACACGCATTCGAATTGCGAGAGTAGAAACCGAACAAGGAGCAACACCACAATCACAAGATGCAAATTTTTATAAACAAAGCGACGATGAAGGCTACTTCAAAAACTCGTAAGAGCAGCTCATACAGAGCACATATGTAACCGAATCGCAACACCACATGCAGAAGAACAAGGAGCAGACTCACCCGGTACTCCATGACGATCGCAAGCCTCTGCCGAATGCCGCCGCCCTTCTCCATCCGCTCCACGCCAAGACGGCAAGCCATCGCCACAACTCCACTTCTAAAAATTAGCCCTTCCCGAAAAAAACTAATACACCCCATTCGACCATTGCCAAACCAAAACCAAATTAGTGAGTCAGCAAAATAACATTTTTACATACGAATACATGGCTAAACCTTGCAAAATCATATGTTACACGACCCCCCAACAACATTTTGGAAACCTAATCAAATCAAAGATAGTTTGCACACCTACCTTTGGTGCGCAAGTTGCTCCAAGCACCCAGCTGAGCTCACTTGGGGAAACTGAAATTAACATGATCCATCCCTAATGGGAAGAGGGGCAAATTTGGAACGTCAAGGGTCATTAGTGGGTAGGTCAACAGTTACTGGTGGGACGCCCATGGTTGGAAAGCCTCTTATTTACCACTAATGTAATATAGATTGTACGTTCCCTTTTACTGTTACACTATACTAATATGATGAATAAGATGGTTCCTAGGCTGATAGTGTAATGATATAGTGTGACTAGGACTAGATATAGTGTGATGAAAGTGACTAGGCCATATATATTTATCTGTACTGTAGACAGACGAGGAACATCACAATCGCACTACATTCAAAAGGCATCTAGGTTTTTCCCCTTTGCATCTAGGTTTTTCCCTTTCGCTATTCCAGAATAGGAAGTGTATTCCGGAATACAAAAAAAATTTGATAATTTTTTTCCATTTCTCTATTCCGAAAAAGCAAGTATATTTCAGAATACAAAAAGGATTTCACTTGTTCGAAAACAATATCCATTTTCGCTACTATCTCCTCAAAAGATTTTAAACAAGAGAAATTTGCTAATTTCTAAGACACATCGAAGATCGATATTTATGGCCCTTTGGATCAAAAAGAACATTATTGGCCCGTTCATTCTTTTCACGTTGTCCAAAGCAAAGATTCGTCATGGTCGAGAGTAAGATTGGCGATAATGACAATTTGAAATACACCTCTGGGTTGTGATGTTCAAAATCCCTTCCCCCCTCCCCTCCTTTTTTTGGGATGCAAGATGTTTTGATTTTATTCAATAAAAGGGGGGTACACGACCTTATTGGAGTGGCTCCACAATAGGCCAGGATATAAAATTAAATATTTGGTCTACCCTAGTCCAAGACTATGTGTCCTGGGATAAATACAATTCCTTTCAGCCTGGAGGAAAGGTAGATTACTTGATGGTCTGAAGTTAAAGCTATCTAAAGCTCATAACCGCAAGATACAATCAGCTGAAGAGCACCAAGGAGAAAATATCATCCTGAGCGTTAACTAGACATGGACAATCATGCTACCTGGCTATACTATAAGTGATTCTCCCTTCCATTTTTGTATTATGGGATGTATGCACCTTCTTCTAGCAAAGAAGCACATCTCAAGCCTGCCCCCAAGAGGGATGTCCACTCGCCTCTAGTGCTGCTTTTACTCGCCCAAGATATACTTCAACCGGAAAAGATCGACTCACTTAAAGTTCCTAGTTCAGGTTCCCCCTGGAACGCAAGAAACATGGCTCAGTGAGTGAGCAACTGTTAAGAAAGCCTGGTCTCCCCGCCCAAGATTTCTTCATTTAATCTCTTCCTTAGCCCATGGCATCCAGTCATGGATTGCCATTCGATCCCAGTCTCCCTGTAGTTGAAAAAGGGGGAGGACTTGCATTTTGCCTCAAAGGCAATCATATCAGCACAACAGAATAATATGGGCTCAGCCCAAATGACCCACCTGCATACAACAGCTAGTCTAAGCACCTGGAGTGCCTGACCGCTCCCTTAAAGCAGCAAACAATCCACAGTGAGTGTGTGGCATCCCCTACTGCAAGGAGTGCAGTAGCTACTCTGGCCTTGCCCCACTTAACCTTTGCAAAAGCATAAAAAAAGCACGACACAGATTACCTTGAGGACGACCCACAGCTAGGCCTGAGGAACTTCCAGAGATAAGCAGGACTCAGATGATGTCTGGAATCTCCAAGAAAAATGGGCAGAGTTTCGTCTTCACCAGATCAAAATTCTCTGATGAAGATATTCTTGAGCCCTTGCTCATCACTCCTCACACTTTTTTTCATAACGGAGTCCCAAAAACTTGTAAATTTTGCATGTGAGCATTGAAGATTTCAAATTTGGAAATTTTATATTTCAGTTGAATACTTCACTTGTTTTTTCACTTGAAAATTTTGTCCTCAAAAAATAATAGTTCTCTTCCAGACATAATTGAGGCAAATTTTAACTATATTTGAAAATTTCCATTTATTGAAACAACCTATTTATTGGAAACAAACTGACTACTTTTGGGGAGGTCAAAATACAATTTCATCTCCTAATTTTAAAATTTACCGCCTTTTAACCTTCTTTTTGGACCAAAAATGGAATCTTTTAGGAATATTCCTTTTGCTCCCATTTAGATGATTTGCTCTCGTTTAATATGCAATCGTGTCCTCCGTAGATGATAAAGTTCAATTGGGTTCTTAAAAAATTCCATCTATCTTATATCCCTCTCTAACAGTTATAATAGAAATAGGAAGTGTGACATACACAGCCCACCCCAGGGCCAACATAGACCATTTTGGTTTCCGTGGATGATAAAGTTCAATTGAGTTCTTAAAAACTTCCATCTATCTTATCTTATCTTATCTTATCTTATCTTATAGTTATAGTAGAAATAGGAAGTGTGACATACATATGGCATCCCTCATTTTTACTCACATGTTTGATAGAGACTCAATGATGTGAAGTTAATGAGGCACCCTGGGGCTGCACATAAGTGCCTAGTCCTCATGACCCTTTGTGGTCTCTGTGGATGTTAAAGTAATATCTATCTGTTTATCTATCTTTACTCAGAGGGTATAGTTAGTTTTTAATTGCGAAAACAACATGGAAAGTGGGTCGCATTTTTTATCTGAATATGAACCACAGGCTGCCACATAGCATTTCCCTACAATTCAGAATGGAAAGTGGGACGCTATTTTGCGCATATAAAAACTTACAAGTTGTAACTGGTTGCCAAAAATAAGTACAAGTTTCATTATATAGAAATAGATATTACATACAAAAGTAGATTAATTGAAAAATAGATTTACACAGAAGTAGATTGATCTAGGAAGGAAGTCTGGTATTGTGAAAATCATAAGGAAAAGTCAAAGATTCTTAGCCCTTCTATTCATCAATGCAACTTATCTATGGTATGAAAACCTCTTACATAAAGTAAGTAAAAATGTAAAAAGAATAATGAGCCTTGTCAACGAGAATAGTCGCAAAAAAGACTCGTTTCTGGCCATGAAAAGCAAAGGTATTAGAGACCCTTTGTAAATATTCATTTGTTGCTTCTACCTCCTTTTGTGTCTATTTGGGTGTGTATCTCCCTTCCTTCGTCCGTGGGGTTCTTCGATCCTCGGGTTAGAGCCGTCTTCTACACGATTTAGCGATTGGATCAAACATGATTTGACATCCGTAAACGCGCCGTGTTTCGGGCTTTGATTGAATATTATGTTTGCATCAATAACAAGAAAGAATTGTGCTCGTATCTAAATGAGCTACAAGCACAAGATGACCGTATGGATGTTCAGTTGCCTCCTGAGGGTGTATTCTATGAGGCACAACAGTGTTCAAACGCTTTTACACAGGCTGGCCTACCGGTTGTCCTAAATTGATCATAATGCTCATTTGCAGTGTGTTCAGAACCTTGTGTCACTCTCGTCTTCAGGATATTGCTCAAAAGCAAGAATTATTAGAAGAAGGATGGTCTATTCCACGCCTGAATAAACTTCCACGTCACAAAAATAGCTCGGCTCCTCAATCTGCGTTGGTTAACTCTGTCGCTTTAATATCTGCTACGATTGTTACAGTGGATGTCCCTAATTCAATGGCATTGAGACACCAGGGAGCAGATCAAGTTGCTGTTAATGATTCTATGGATGTGGAAGTTCGACCTGGTTAAAGTAACTTTTAAAAAAAATATGATTATATATTATTCTTCTCTTTGTAGGAGAGGAAAATAGTGTGAACTACATTATATTGACATGCTTAGATGGGTGGCCCCTTTCGCTTGGATCCGATTGTCCGGGCTGGGTTTTTATTCACATCTTTGCATCGATATGTATTTTATTGGAGTGTTATTAATAAAGTCTGACGTCCTTCAAAAAAAAAAGTGCGAAGCTTCAAAATCTTTATAATGCACTACTATTGATGTATGATGGCTAAGATTGTACTTCATCCGAGAAGATGGGTGGTCGAAAAATGGTTTTTATCAGTTGGATGCTCATCACCAACCAAGCTTAGAGCAAAGAAGACCACCTTGGAGCAAACAAAATCATTATTGAATAAATAGAGCTACAGTTGTTGCAGCTTCACGGCTGAAAAGTAAGAGATAATCTCTGTACCAAAGCCATATTATGCACTTTGCGATCTGCATGCAAGAGAAGTTAGATCTGAAACTAACTAGAAATGCTCTTATCTTGTGGTTTAGGTATGAGATTTGGCTTTTGAGATGAAGCTGACATTAATAATTGAGTCCGGGTCAATTGTTGCGTAAGATACCGAGCATTAGTCCGCCGCTACCGAGTTAAAAACTAATGGAAACAGGAATTTTGTTGTAGTGGATGGCAGCATGTATGGGGCTTATCAGGTATGTTTGTTAACTTAATTGTCATATTGTATTGTGATAAAATCAATTATGCACATATATATGCATAATTATCTTGCACTTGGCCCTTCTTTTACAATCTATTTTTATTCCAGCTACTTTAGCAGCTAGAAAGCAAAGCTTGCTTTTTTGTTGCAAATCCCCATCATACCAACTATTTTGTGTCATATAGCCTTTCATTTTCTGCTGCTATTTAGCTTCTTTTTCAATGTGTAGAAAACTATGGAACAAGTGAGAGAATTTGAAATACAGATGTATGTAATAGATCACAAGAAGTAAAAGTAAGAAACATTACTCTGAAAGCATAAGAGATCATTGTACCTTGCTTTTCCTCAAGAACAAAGGATATAGACACTCATTCTCATAAAGGTTATTGTGATATTCCCATAATGGTATAAATACGTATATTTTAAGCCACGCCACCATACAAGCCTACTTTAATAGCCTTGTACCTTAGTGTGGAGAAGGGAACATGGCTAAGTCATTATACATAGCCAACCTTAGGTATAGAATCATTTCCACATCATTCCATCCCATTGGCAACCCCGCCACATGGACGCACTCTATTGGAGCCACATGGCGTGACATGGCAACCCTAACCTACTAATGGCCAAACCCTAACTCTAGGCCATTTTCTAGCTCCCCTGGATCTCGTTGCCGACTCAAAACCGTTTTGAGGAATCGTCGATGCAAGATAGCATAGCACAACGAAACCCGTGGGGCGAGTGTGCATCGAAAGGAATAGGAGCTACCCCGAACCACTCATGGAGCAATAGAGACACCAGGTGCGGGTGGAAGTTCCTCCGGAAACTCCAGATGAGTTAGCATTTCGTATCTCTAGTAGAGCTATTCTAGGACCCTTCAGTTTGAATCTTGAACTCTCATTAATGAATCCTAATAGTAAGTTAGATGCATGTGATTAGGATTAGATGTTATTCTTATTGTTTATCATGTTATGTTGATATATGATGTTGGTTGATCATGTTTTGCATCTCCTATATTGGGAAGGGGGGTAGAGACCTAGTAGCCTTGTGTAGACGATGCTTCTAGTTTAGACCCTTTAGTTCCTATTATATGCAGCCTTGCATAGAGCCCACCAAGCTATGGAGGCTATAGAGTGACTTAGCACCACACAATAGCCAATGGCAAGATAGAGGCGTGGCTACTGGAGCGAGCTAGGCTTATAGTCGATCACTTCGAGATGGCCGGGTAGGAGTCCGACACTTCCTAGGTCAATGGTATCGCCCTGACCCTCAGGAGTTACAGGTGATGGCCTTGCTCTTGTTTTGGGAAGTTCAGTCGAATAAGGATGTGTCGTCACGATTCTCTAGCTGCCTATCAAACTACTAGGTTTTAGGGATACAAGCCTTTCTACCTCATCGGACCGGAGAGATGCAATCCAGAGTAGTCTCGTTGGGTGAGACCAAGGGATTATGTCTCCGGTAGATTACAATCATGACAGAGCCTGATTAGGCTATCTGCAAAGTATGCACAGGAGGGGCAGATAGAGTGGTCAACCCTAGCCATTGTCTATTGCCAACCCAAGTCATTGGCATAACTCGGTTTGTTCTATCTTGAGACCATAGCCGTCAGTCTACCTTCCTTACGAGTCTGAGCCTGGGTATAAGCTCATGCGATAGATGATGTATTGATGTCTATGATAGATCTAAGGATGGATGGATAGTACTACCCTTTGAGGTAGCTGATTGTATTGTTATTGCTAGTGCTGATGTTTATGTTTATGATTCTGCTATATAGGAGCCCATGGGCAACGAGCGCACAAAACACCTTTGTGTCTCCTCGTATCCAAGCCATCTAAAGATGGGATAGAAGGAGGGCCCGCAAGCCTTGCTGGATGGAGGATTTTCTGTGAGGTTTATGACAGAGAGTCGTATATGTTGTGGAGAGCATCACAATGGTATCTGAGCAATGATTTTGGTTGACCAAGATCCAGCACTAGCCATAACCCTGGTAAAGTAGATTAATTGGCACGGTTAGCAATAGAATGAGAATTCCAACTTAGGGTCGTGAAAGTAGGCTAACTTATAGACTTTGTTTTTTTTTTTTTTTTTTTTTGGGGGTTGAGTCAAATGATTATTCTAGTAAAGTTGGAGTGGAAATTATGCACTCACACCATGATTCCATGCGAAAAAGGTCGAAGAATTATCCCAATCGGAGATCCCAGTGAAATAAGGCATAATAGTGAAAAAATTAATTAAAAAATAAAAAAAAATAAAGAGGGGGTCGCAATTAATAAGGGTGGCTCATTAAAAATAGTAATAATGACTAGGAATTATTCTCTCAGGTATGCGAGCATCTTGCATTTTTAAACTCCATTTGAACTCCCTTTTTTCTAATTTCGCCCTAAATCGGCCTTAAGAATATCTCTAATCAGTTTTCTAATCCATACGACATGGCGAGGACCAAATGCATGGCGAGGAAGGTTAGGAGCCCAAGACCAAAGGTAGGCATGACGAGATTGCAACGAGAAGCGGCAAAAAAATTTTAGAGCATCTACGGCCAAGACCAAGCGAGGGAGAGCTTTTGACTCCTCAGATGACTCCTTCAACACATAGATGAGTGGGCACCATCGTCAAAATCGGCGATCAAATGGGCCGAGATGGTCACCCTATGGACACTCCAAGGGTTGGCAAAGAACACAACAACACCACGCGGCAGCTAGCGTGTAGCATGAGCAAAGAACATCAATAAAGACGAAGTACAAGGCAAATAATTATTGAAGCACAACTTGAATGATAGATCTACTCAAAATCTCAATGAGATTCTAAGTTTAATCAAGAGAGCCAAGATATGGTCACTAATCTCTTGATTGATCTAACAACTTCCCCTTTGAGAATATCTAGCAAGAATTTAACTCAAAATATTTATCAATCACAATACAAAGCAAATGACTCAACTAGCTTCAAATAAGCTTTGCACAAATCTTTGTTCAACCATACATTCAACAATGTATTACCCTTGGTCAACAATAAGGTATACACTCGACTTTTAAAATAAGGAGTACAATATCATGCAAATAAGAGAAACACTGCAGTAAAACTTGTTCTTCCTTTACATGATCGATACAACTGCAATTCCGGCTCAAATCCACTGGTGAATGAATCAATCTCTTCAGCTCACTTATCTCTGTCGTTTTTCTTGCTCTTATATCCCTGGAGTCTACCGACAAGGCTATAAATTAGGACGTGATAAACTTGCCAGTCCCGGAAGAAAAGTCTTGTGATATATCCCACATGCATACCACTGAAAAGGAGATATTTGACCATTGACCACGCTGCTTTTATCGGCATACTTTTCACCACGGCACCGATTGAAGTGATCACATTATTATGCAATGATTTTATTTTCTAACACTCCTCCTTCATTGCATAAATAATGTACTTTCAGCTGCCTTTGGAAAGTTGTAAACTTAGGTGTTGAAATGGACCTCTTTTTTTAGTTTGAACCATTATGGAAATCTTTGCATATAAATGCCCACCAAGCAAATAAAAAACAAAACAATGCTTCCTCTTTTTATCATTTTTGCACACACAATATAATAAATACTCAAATGCTTACAAAACTCTTACGGCCGATCACAATGACAAATTGGTAAGATGCGACCTAAGTGAGTGGCGTGAAATAAGAAAAAGATGAAAGCCCATGTCACTCTTTCAAGCCCGGTCAGCTCTTTTCATGATTGACGAAAATTATAAGGGTCAAAAGTTTGCAAATATGTGCAACCTACATCTCTATCGAGCCTATATCCTGCCAATCAGCCTGCAACATGTTCATGAATGGCTGTTACATAGCTTATCTTCATGTAGAAAATATGATTTAGAAACGTGCCTGGTGATCAAATTCAAAAACAAATAACCCATGTATAGTATCCATTATCCCTGTCCAGTCCATGGCCATGGCCACTCTCCATTATCTTTACCCCCACATTTAAAACAATTGAAATGATCTAAAGGTCATCACAACATATAAAATTAAGTAATAATGCCAATAACCTATTATAATTTATCAAAGAATTGAGTATCAAGTCATCTTGTTGTGCAATCTTTGAATGTGTGTAATTTTTGAATGCAAGTTCAAGTTGTATAGCAGATTTCAAGAAAGTTGCATTCTATTCTACAAATTAGTTAGAAGAGAACTGCAAATGTCGAGAAATATTTGAATAGAAACTTTGTTGATCTATTGATCCAAGGATATTATTGTATATGGGCAAGCAGGGTGCACTAATCTGGCTCTGGAACAATACTTGAAGTGCTTTCCTAATTACCAGCAAGATGATTGGTTGATTGACTTCCATTAACTGAGTCTACCCATATAACTCATTATATGCTTCCACTGTTCCGGCTCTGTTCTTTCTCTGGCCAGCTTTGTTGGTCTCTCACCATCACTGGATATGGTTCTGTCAATCCTAGTGCTAAATCGCGACTTTGAGAATTTCCAGGCTCTTTAATCAGAACTTTAGCACCATCTTCTCTGTGCATATGCTAATCTACATCAGTGGGAAGTTCCTACATTTTATGCTAGTGTGGGTTGTCTGGCCCTAACGTTCTTGCAACTATAGTCACTCCGGTCCTTATAGGATTAGAGCTCAGATCGACAATATTGCATTCCGTCTCGAGCTCCCTCCAGTTGTTTGTCTACATTCAGTAGTTCATGTTTCACTATTGGAGACACATTTAATCCCTTTCCAGATCGAGTACCTCTGCCACCTCTACTGGTGGAATTGATAATCGCGTGCAGTTCGAGGTTTTTTTGTTGGCAGTTATATTACTTTGTCAATTGGGAAGGATATTCTCCAAGTGATCGAACTTGGGAACCTGACTCTGATTAATGCTCTTGATAAAATTGTGGAGTTATACTAATGTTACTTAGATAAGCCAAGTTCGAGCATTCTGGTTCTAGCTTCAAAGGCTTGTTGCTGTCATAGAAGGGGGATGATCTGACGACCATGCAGGTATTATACTAGTATGTACAAAGATGGTCATCAGACGAATGCAAAAGATAGTTTGCATGAAGCAATGTTCAAACTCACAACTTTTCTAATTGTGAAAAAACACACCTTTGTCAAGTGAGCTACAATACTTTGTAAATCTCCCTTGCATCTTCTTATATACATTATATATAGTTGTTTCTGGGGTTCCAAACCATTCCGTAACCTACATGCAGTGCACATTTACATGATCTCATCCTTTGAGATGACAGGATCTTGATATATATAGAGGCACCTCATTCTTGAGAACCATTCCAGTTTAACACTAGCCTTGAGCCTTCTGTTTCATGTCCTTGTATTCTCGCCTCTTTGTGTCAAGTATATCCAAACTTTCTAGTCTATTATTCACATATTTCTCACATACTTTTTAGTATTTTCTCTTGATTTCCGTGAGTTTATAACATTCTTTAAAAGGTAAGATGGCTCTTTCTCTCTCAAGCTATATTTGTTTCTTTGGATATTGCAGGATTTAGGCACTCATCATTCTCTTCCATGTGGTTCATCCGACGTATATGGGCTTGGTCGTGTTTCAAGAAATGAAAATATGATGGAGTTGCCCTTGAGTTGATTATCTGCAATAACGCCGGAGCGGATTATCCGTATAAAATTTGTGGCAGAGAGGATTGTCTGCAACCTGAGACACATAATCAAATTTCAGACGACTAGATTTGATGGCTATCAAGATAACTCCAATTTGTTCAAGGTTATAAGATCTAATAAACGAACCATGAAACTCACGACGTTTTTGATTTAAGAGAAGGTTAACCTTCTCTCGCAGATCGTGAGAACCCTTTTTAATCTCGAGGGTTGTTTCCCATGATCGACCTCCTTAACAGTAGGCCAAAAATTGAAGGTCCTTTAAATGGATGTCCAACCCTTGTAACATATCTTTGAGAAGAGAGCAATAATCCAACCTTGGCAACCTTTGAGGATCTAGCGATGGTGGATACCAGTCTTTCTACCGCAGTAAAAAAATTGAAGATATTTTAGAAGAATGTGTTAGAAGAGGAGGTTAACCCTCCCCTTGAGCAGATTATGAAAAATAACCCCGAGGAGGTCGGGTGAGGGGTCGGAGGGTTATTTTACCATGATCTATGGGGGGAGGGGGGGCTCATGAACCTACGTGAAAACAAGGAAAATACGTGGAAAATATGCAAGAAATATGGAAGAAATATGCCAAAATCGGCAAAGAATCTGATATATGAACAGGAATCAAGAGTACAATCAAGAGGCAAGCAGGAACACGAGACAGATGCCTAGAAGGCTCAAGACTGGCATTGAACTGGAATGGTTCGACAAGAAGGAGATGCCTCCTTATATATGTAGGTCAACGGTCAGGATCGCGCCACTCCAATGGATGAGATCATGCCAAGTGTCACGCATGCATGTAGGTTCTAGAATATTCTAGAACCTCCCGAAATAGTCCCGCATATGAGAAAGACATGAGGGAATGTTTTTAACAAATATTGGTAAGGCACTTGACAAAGGTATGTGACTTGCAACTGGGAAGGTTTCGAAGTTCAAACCTTGCTTTGTGCAATTACTTTTTGCATCCGTGTGAAGATCGCCCTTGTACATACGAGTGTAATGTTCGTGATGATACTTAATATCCCATGGTCGCCACACCATCCCCTTCCTATTTCCACGATGAGTCCCTGCGGCCGGGAGGCCTGGAGTACTCAAACTTGGCTTATCCTAGTAATGCCGGTGAAACTTCGCAATTTTCGGGAGCATTACCGATTCTGGTGAGGCTCCCGTGTTCTATCACTTGGCTTAGTAACCTTCCCAATCGACAAAGTAATACAATCGCCGATGAAGAAACTTGGAGTCCGGGAATCTCCTAACCTCGAACTCCCTCATGATCATCAATTTCTACCGGTGGTGGCGGTGGAGGAACGATCTGGGAAAAGTATTAACTATGTAGGGCTCCAATAGAGAAACATGAAATACGGGATGAAGCCTAAGCGGTTTGAAGGGAGCTCGGTTTTAAATGCCACATTGCCGATCCGGAAGTGATTCGGTAGGACCAAGGCGGCGATAGTCAAGCTTATTGTAGGGACGCGTGAGGTAGGAGGTCCCACTGAAGCCGCACAAAGGTCACCAACGTGAAATTTAGGAGCTTCCTGCGATACAAATCGCAAGATAATGCCGATAGCATTATGCTTTCGCCGAAGATGATGATGAAGATCGATTGAAGAGCACGGAGTTTCTCAAGTCGGAGACTTAGCACTAGGATTGACCGAAGTTACGCCGGTGATGCTAGGGACCACGAGGATCTTGACCGAGTTGAGAAGAGCGAGTCCGCCGTTGGAAGTATGTACCGAGTTATTATAGGCAAATTCAGCTAGTGGGAGATAATCGACCCAATCATCCTACTGATAACTGATAAAGCACCTTAAATATTGCTCTAGAGTCTGATTAGTGCGCTTCGCCTGCCTATTACTTTCTCGGATGATGACAAGATGTCGTGGAGTGGTCGATATGCACTAACTCCAAAAACCGCTTCCAAAAAACTACTGACTTAACCGTGGGTCCGCGATCGTTATACGATAGTATCGGGCAAGCCGTAAAGTCTGACTACTTCACGAACAAGAAGATCCGTTGTTCCCTTACTGGTGATGGTGACATTGTAGGGAATAAAATGAGCCATCTTAGATAAATGATCAACAACAACCATGATGGCATCATAACCCCTCAGAGACGGCAACTCCGGAATAAAGTCTATGGAAATGCTCTTCCAAGGTCCATCTGGTACCAGTAATGGGTGAAGAAGGCCATGAGGAAGATGCCTTGGTACGTTCGCTCGACAACAGATGTCACATGATCGAATAAAAGCTTAATGAGCCGGCTAAGCCTTTAGCATTTTATTTGCACCTTTTTTTGTTTTGGTTTTTGACGGGGGATTCCCGGCGCCACGGGATCAAGTATTCAACATTGCTTGAAAGGCAAGCAAGTGGAACTGATGCCATAATCATGTGAACATGGCCGATTTAATTGCCAAGGCCACGGATCCCCTCATTCCTTAAGCGTATCCGACGTCCGATGGTGAGCCCTTTGGCGGTTATGGCATGGCGGCGTTATGGAAGGATCGAAGCTCCTGGGCATGGCGCCATCTTCGCCCATCTTTCTTGTGGGCACCGTGCAGTGAATTTGGTGTAATGCGAGTCCCGGCCCGATGCAAAACACGCACTATTCACAGCAAGAATCGAAAAGCATTTCGAGCGGTATTTGTTCTGGTTTTTTATCCGTCCTAGATCTCGGTTCGACACTTATTGGAAATGTGATATGTCGAAAATGTTCCTCTTTGAATGCGCATTTAGGCCTCAGAAACCTGCTTCTCATTGTGATAATTTTGATGACGTGCCCTTGTTTGCCCCGATTGTCCTCTGGATAAAGCAAGGCAATGGCTCAACATGTTTTTGCTGATCACATCATTCAGGTAAGAACAGTTTTAAGCCATTAGGGTTCTCAGGTAAGAATAGTTTTAAGCCTTTAGCGTTATCGTATGCCTTCGGGCAATTTGAATTATTTTCATTTTATGAGCTTTTATGCAGGAAAGATGTTGCTGGCTGCATTAGTATGTGAATGCAAAGATAATCATGCAAATACACGATTGTGCAGATAGTGCCTATCTAAACATTTCACGTGCTTACAAGATATGTGAGCTTCTCTATATGGATGTTTTGAACGTTAGCACAAGAAAATATATTGTAGATGCTTCATTTCTTTTGTAATTTCTAATAAGTTGGTATATAATTTATTTTCTCCTCATGACATGCATTGCAGCTCAAATTTCGTATTAAAGAGAGGCAACTATTATCTCTATAAGGCTAATTATATATGTTATGGGGGTGAATCTTTAGCTTCACAATCTCTTGTCCTTTCTATCTAGTCTGTTCTTTTTGCATGGTACTGCAAATTCTCTTGATTGCAAGGTTTTTGCAATTACCATGTTACTATTTTCCATATAAAATTTTCCTTTCTCTTTAACTTTTGAGTGTCTGGCGCATGTGTAGATCTGTAAAACTAATTTAATACAATAATAGCAATACCTGGGCCATTTAGACACAATAAGTATTGCTGCAAAAATCCCCAGAGGAGCATTTTTGAAAGGCTTTATTCTGGCAATGCCTATATACATATTGGCTGTTCTTCTTATTCAAGGCTGTGGGCCAGTAAATGTGATTCGGTGGTCAAGAAAACCAGGTAATGTGATTTTGTCTATTTTGTAATCTTAGACTGGAAATATATAACCTTGATTCCATTGTTCATTGCATTTGGTAGGAATAGAAAGGCAATGTATGCCACCCAAATTATTATTCTATCCGTATTGTGGCTTTAGGTTTGAATAGGAAAGGTATCGATTCTTCTGTTCTCAAGGGATCTTGAAGATTATTTAGTTGGCTCCTTGCAAAATCATGTTGTGCTTGCAATGAAGCTTTTGTTTTTTCCCTTTTTTCTTACATGTATTGTGCATCGCTTGCAGGAGCAATTGTTTATGACGATTCCCCGGTGAAGATACACTCAGATACACGGCACAGCCTTTGTTTCAGCCCCTCGAGCTCGGGTTCATTTATCATTGTTATGTTTTCTCGCCAAAATCCCAAATGCCTAAGGCAAAGTCAGGTTGTCGGAAGGCAAAGTGAATCATGGCCTTATGATTTTGAAATATGAAATCTGGTGATTTCGCCCTAAGGTTTTGAGGGAATATCGAACCTCTATAACGGCTTTGCCTAAAATTTTATAACATGAAATACGGGGTTCGAACCTCTACCAAAATAACTCAATGTCCTAATAAGACTACTTTAACCCATGTACCCAGTAAGTTAATGTGATTATTTTTTATCTTAAATCTATGTTTTTTTTTATAACAACCTATTCAATTGTTTTAGGGATATATAGTCTATGGTTTTAGGAATTGTTATTTTTACATCCATATCAAATCCCCTCGAACCCCCAAGTAAATTGCTACATATTTCGGTCAATTTTTTACAGGTACAACATGCAAAGTTCCAGTTGAGGACAGGTCTGTCCAGGCTGGTTGTTGTGAAAGCATCAGTCATTGGCCTTCTTTTTATAAAAGGAACGTGTATCCCAACAAGCATTCTCAAGTTTCTGGCAACAGGACCAATTACTTCTGGTTTAACTTATGCATGTTTCTTTATTGTTGATGCAATGGCCTTGCATTTGAGGTGGGCGCATTAAATTTATGAAATAATGTGCTTGAAAGGATATTTTTACCATTTTAAGTAAGGTTTCGTGTTGTCGAAGTTCAACTGTATGGCAAATCATTGGTTTCTATCTTGCCACACGCCATGGCTTCTTTATACAGAGAAGAGGAGGGCGATGGGCAATTAGGCAGTTTCATTCAAGATTGCTAGGTTATTTTACAACCGAAGTAGCTGTGCTTAAGGTTTTCCAATTATGCAAGCTAATAGCTTTCTTTATGATATATTAGAAACCTACAGAGCTTCATCCTACAATAGCACATTTTATGCAGGCTCCCCTCAAGTTTTAGAACTTCTTTGCTACACTTGACATCGATGAGCTTGGTTGCACATGTCGCAACAACTGTAAGTTATAAGTGGACGATGACAATGCATATAATATCAAGGTCATGCGGTTGGATGTGATGGAAAGCATATGTTGGACTTTCATACACATAGCGTATGCTCAAAATAAACAGTATAACAATGTATCTTCTCTTGGTGCATGTGCTAGTGTCTACACAAATTAATGCATGTGCATGCGATATGGGGTAAACGAGTTATATTCTATCCATATGCTTTTCTCCAAATTCACTTTTCACATGTCAGAACTGGGATCCTTTTTTACTTAGACAAAACCTCCTTTGTATCAAGTTGGACAAAAGAAATGTTGGCCCGCGATAAAATAAGTTTCTTTGTTCTTCAAAAAGAAAAAAAATATTCGAACGATTATTGCAATATATTCCGGAATATAGTTTAAAGGCAAATATTTGAGAGATTACAAGAGATAACCTCATCTGATCCGACGGTGGCCAACGGTCAGATTTACAAAATTGCAAGGAGCTTGGTTGAAGGATGGAATAAACTTGATTAAGGCCAAAACCATTAGATCTGAGTGAGAGCTCCCGTCCATGTGTTCTACATTTCAACTCTTTGTAATGTAACAATGGCTGATTCTGGGCGTGTACCGTTATCAGCCATGGTGCGAAAGCAAACGTTTGGGTTTTAGGGTTTAACATTTCGCTATGGCTGATCAACTCGCTCTTTACGAGTTGCGCCTTGTTCGTTGCCTTCTTTCTGGGCCCCTGCCAGATGAACAAACGCAGGGTAGTAATGTTTCCCTGGATATTATGGCCTCCATAGCGAATGCGGTGAAGCATATTGAACTCGGCCTATACACAAATGTGCTCTCTTTGCCGGAATTATTGTCAATTGCCAGTTCGTCCTTGAAGTGCACGCAGCAGAAATCCGAGAAGTGGCCTGCGGATTTTTATGAGGCTTTCGAGGCAGCTATGAAGGATTTTGTAGGTCGATCAAGGGAACACGAATTTTTAGCTCTTGCTTTAGGTGTGGCTGCCCTTCTAGCATTTATGCAAGTAAATGTCACCGGCCCACAAATGCGTATGCCTTCGTTTCCTTTCTCTTCAGTTCTGGAAGTGCTGAATCTTCAAAAATTGAACCACCAACAGTGGGATGCTTGGGCTAACAGGCAAATGATGGTTGATGGATGTGACCTCTTGGGCAAATGCGAGCTTCCGCAGTACCTCTTATTGGCAAAAATTCTTATTTTACCTGGATTTAAGCTAACTACACTTCCTGAAGATATTATAACAAATGGCTTGCCAACCAAATTGTGGTGGATGGGTAGAGCGTTTAATGCCCAACAGCGCTTATTGGCCGAAAGATCTCCTTCTCTTTGTTCAGTGTTGTCAAAAGGTTTTTTTGAGATTTTGAAATGGTTTGGCACCCCAGAAGCTGTGAAAAGTAGCATATGGCAGGACTACATATACCCAGGTGAGGAATTTGTAATTCCAGCATCAGTTTGCCTTGAAATTGGCCTTATTGAAAGCTATTATGGATATGTGGATGCTGCCAATGACTTTTTTAGACGTGCAGAAGAGATATATGGTTTAAAACTTTCAGTTACTGGTGTCCTTGGGTACAGAACAAGGTATCAAGTTGATCCAAAGGCACAAATGATTCTTACAACTGGCTCAAGGAATGTAGCAGGCTCAATCCTTGATATGGATGGCATTGTTTTCGGAGGAGAAAGAAAGAGAAACATTTCAGATGAATCTGGTGAAAGCGATATTTTACTCGCTCCAAAGCTTGTAGGAGAGAAGCAAGACATGGATCAAAGTCATCTTCCTGTGCTTTCAACAATAGAACAAGCCTTAGCTTTGGCTAAATGTGTAAACATTAAAAGGAGCAGTCCTGATGATGAGTTAAGAACTTGGGAAATGGCTCCATATATTGAAGCTGTGGATAAGCAAAGCCAATGTCATCACATGATAAAAGCATGATCACTTCGTATTCGATGGGAGCGAACAAGGTCTCGTACAAGGGAACGTTCTTTATTAATGATGGAGAGTCTTGTAGATGAACTGCAAAGGGGCTCTGCTGTTGGGAATATGGAAGCTACTAGAATGGCTTATGTTTTCTGTGTATCTTTCTCCACTCTGCAGGCAATTTCCAAAGAATACGCAGAGACAATGATTAGTTTTGGTGTTATTGGAGAAGCCATGAAAATTTTTGAAGATCTAGAATTGTGGGACAACCTCATTGATTGCTATAAGCTGCTTGGAAAGAAGGCAGTGGCAGCAGAACATATTAGACATCGGCTTGAAGTTGCTCCTTCTGATCCTCGATTATGGTGTTCATTAGGAGATGTTACTCTTGAAGACAAGTACTATGTTACAGCGTGGGAAGTGTCCAATAGTCATTTTTCCCGTGCACAACGTTCCCTTGCCCGATCAACTTACAACCGGGGGGATTTTCAAAAGTCTGTGGAGCATTGGGATGCAGCACTGGCCTTAAATCCTCTACATCCAGATGGATGGTTTGCCCTTGGCTCTGCTGCTCTTAAATCTAAGCAGTTTGACAAAGCTCTGAATGCATTCACACGATCTATCCAACTTGATCCTGAGAATGGAGAGTCCTGGAATAATATTGCAGCATTAAACATGCATAAAAAAGGAAGTAAAGAGGCCTTTGTTGCATTCCGTGAGGCACTGAAGTTCAAGAGGCGATCTTGGCACATCTGGAAAAATTTTGCCGAAGTTTCTTTGGACGTTGAGAATTATGGTCAAAGCTTCCTGGCAGTTGAAAAGGTCTATGAACTGTCACAAGGAAAAGAAGTGGATTTGGTTTCCCTATCACGCTTATTGGATGCTATTGAAAACAAGCATGGAATTGATGATGTACCAGAAAGTCAATGTAAGTTTGAAGACACTGGTGCTGATTCCAGTACCAATACTACTGTCAGCATCGATCGGCCCGATGGGGTTGCGACTTGTAAGGACATGCAAGGCTTGAATAGAACAGCTCTGATTGAGCGTATTGGCAATTTTTTGAAGCTGGTATCTGATAATGCGGATGGTGGACCAGCTATATGGGGTCTTAAAGCACAGTGGCACAGGGTTGTAGGTGATATTCCTTCTTGTCTAGAGGCTTTGTTGAAGCAAGTCAGATCATTCCAAGGATGGCAACATGACAAGGGAAAGTTTAAGGATTTTGCTACTGCATCGTTAGATATGTGCAGTGCTTACATGAGCCTAGGAACAACTCGTAGTTGTAAGAAAAACTTGTTATCAGCGCAAATGCACCTTTGCAATACTATAAAACAATCTCAGGATTTCCAGGACACAGAAGAATATAAGGCTTTGAATGATTTGCTCGAAAAAGTCAAATTTAAAATCCAGGAGCTTTAGCTTGGACTATCAAAAATTCTTCTGCTGTACAGATGCCAGATTACAAATTTAAAGGAGATGTGTCAGAGAAGAAGTCAAGCATTTTGTTTTAAGAAACCAAACCATTGAAACAAAAATGGGAATAGCAGTGTCTAATATCACAAGACCTTTATGCTCTGGCTCAAAATTGCTTTCCACTATAGAAAAAAGCTAACGAGCTTAAGGTGTATCCCCATTAGGGCATATTCGGAAAAATGATGTTCCCTCTCTTGGAAGACCTCGAGGGCTTCAGACGCATCCGCAGTTGAGAACTAGATTTGTCTTCCAGTGGGAGCGATCCTTAAAGATTTGTTTTCTAGTTCACTTGTTTTATCTTCTAGCAATCTTTTCTTCTAGCAATCTTTTATTGTGGGAGGAATTTTGATCCTGCAATGGTGGGAACCGTCCACCTTTGGGTTCCTTCTTCGTCTTTCGTCTTGATGGCGATATGAGCGGAGCTTGGCCTACCTTTACATGTTAGATGAAATGCTAGAAGGCGAATTGAGCAGAATTGCAAAACTAGACGACAAAAAAAAACTAGAGGATAAAGCAAGACTAGACGACAAAAAACTAGAGGACAAATTAAATCCTGCTAAACTGGATGACAAAGTGCTAAGCAGATAGAGAAGCCCCAAAAGTTGCATGAAGGATAAACCCTAGACTGGAGGTTGAGGATTTGGCATACGCTAAACCCTATGGCTGGAGGTTGAGGATTACCGAATACTTGAATTGGACGGTGGACATGTGGCTTGTATGCGGTTTATACGATGGAGATTGCCCTAGAGCTAAGACACTCGATTAAAAAGTGAGGATTCTTTCTATTCAAGGCTTGGGTTGTTGAAGGGATGATTAACTGGGCTTCTTGAAGTGAAGTGATGGTTAACTGAGAATATTGACAAGCTAATATGGTTTCCATTTTAAAGGATGCAAAATTAAATTAAATATCTCTAACATATAATTGTAATAAGGAAGGTAAAGGGGCAGCTTAGCTTTTTATGGAAAATTATGATTTAAATTGACGTGTGAAAATACAAAAAAATTGGAAGGAGGTAGTTTCTTCTGGAAGTTTCAAGCATGGGACGTGAAGCTTTTGCGCACCTTTTGGAAATTTCCAACCTATTCTTTGGCATCATATATAAAAGGCAAAGGTCAACTGCTCAGATCAAATTGAGTCATATGCGTCTGAGGTTGAAGCGTGGCGAAAGATATAGGAGCTACGTATGCATCCAGGTTAGATTTGTAGGGCACAAAGGCGCGAAAAAAATGAGAAGAGTTCTGGAGTTCTTGCTATATCTTCAATTTCAGTGGAGTTCCAGTGACGTAGGAAACCACGAAGAGCTCTGGTGCTCCTTAATAAGCAAAGGACAGTCGATTCTTTTTTAAGGATAGAAATTATGACTGAAATTGTGACTGTGGTTTTTGTCATCTTGTGGTTGCTGCTTTTGTTTTCTGTGAAGAAGTTATTGGGAACGATTCTTCAATTGGTGTTTGTTTAGACCAAAGAAAAGCGGACTTTTATATATTGCCGTAGCCACATTTTTGTGACTGATCTACAAACTTTTCAAAGTTGTCGAATTAGTTACGATGATGGCAACCCGTATATCTCAAGCGAGATGTGGTTAATGTGGCCACCTATATCAGGCATGAAGAACAACGCAGTTTGAAGCCCAAAAACCAACTCTTTTTGGGTATGTTTTTTGGTCGATCCGGCTCTATTTTGCCTCAAATCTCTTCCTCTCTTCACCAATCTAGTATAAAAGTGGCAGAAAAAGCGATTTACATTGTTTTTAGAGCGAATCAAACTGCCCATGGAGCATAAAGAACCAATCGATGCAGTTTGAAGCCTGGCTTTTTGGCCACATCAACCACTTGGCTGATATCGGATGGCCACATTAACCACAAATTTTTTGGCCACATTAACCACATCTCGCTTGAGATATACGGAGTTCCTTACAATGACCTCTTTATTAAAGTGATTTCCAGGTCACCCTCAGATACAGTTGATATATGTAAGTTTTATGTACATGTTTTGATTGCTTAGATTTTGTAGTTATTTGCAGATGCATGTCTCTAGAAAGTTATGCTGGGTTATAGAACCTGTCATTCGAGGATCTAGAAGCCTTGATGCAGGTTCTGAAGGGCTCTATTTTTGTCTTTTGGCTTCATATAAAAAGAGGAAAGAGGGGAACGACGCCCTACTCGAATCAAAATTGCAGTTTTAGGCACTGATGTATGTAAAATCATTCGATGGGTTAGTAACCGGGTCTCGATTATCTAAGGAGATGAAGAAGACGAACTAAAGTTTTTGGGTACAGCTGTACCCGTGGAAACCATTTGTTTATGGTTTGTTATTTTGAGGCTGTAGTTTTATTTAATTTAGAACATTCAAGTTGATCACTTTGGAAGCACCATCATTGCGATCTGCATTGATTGTGCCCAAAATTCAAATACAATTATAATATGTCTCGTTCTAAACCACTCATTACATGAAATTTGAGCAGTTATCATATTTAATATTCCATGAAAGGTATTTTTTGTGTGTCTTTTGTCCTGCTGGAATGTTATTTCGTAGGAATCCTGCTAGAACATTATTTCTTAGGAGTTAGAACGTTATTTTCTCATGAATGCAATTTACCAGTTAGGGATGTAGCTAAGCTAAAATCTTCTGGGTTAGATGATAAAAGGAAACAATATAGATGCCTACTCAGGTTTATTCATCGACATTTCTTACCGTCCTGCCTGCCTTCTCTGGTTCGACTATCTGGGAGTCGGCATTTTGTTGTCTTTGCTGCTGATGTCTGTCTTTACATTATGATCGCTTACAAAATATCCAAGTTACATGTGACCCATAATGTCTTTTATTCTTCCTGCCGCAAACAGTTATATTGCTGGTACTTGCAGTTTTTCTATCATTTATTTAAACTTTATCCAGTTCTCCGGGGTTGCTTTCTAGGAAGTTGTTTCAGAATTAGGTGAACTGGGTTTGTGTAGGAATCACATCCGCAAAATACCGCCAGACGGAATCACCACTCTGTTATTCCATCCGACGGAATCACCATTTGAAATATAAAATTAAAAAATTCAAAATTTTTACGTTCTTGGAGGTTTTTTCAGCCAGTGAAGTGCCGGCTATGGCGGCTTGCTCCGAGGTGATCCGGCGTGGCTGGCATTTTTTTGAAGCTTTAGAGATGGCGACGATGGCGATGGCTCCACATCCTTGTTGCAGCTTCTAGGTTTAAGTAAATCAGAGTTTAGGCGATCCGCCATATTTTTCGCAGGCTTAGACGAGTTCTTGTTTCTTCTTTTCTTGTTCTTGTTTTATTTTTGCTTCTACAGATCAGGCAGCATGGCTATGGCCGAAAACAGGGGCAAGAAAACAAATCAGAACAGCAGACATGCAAGAAAACGATCCGGCTGCCTATGGCTGGCAGAGCAGAGCGGCCGAATCAACAAAAAACCGACAGCGGCGAGGCATAAATCGGCGTCCATGATGAAGAAAAGCGAGAGCGGGAGTGCTGGATCGAAAATTTACCTCATCGGCTTTTTTCCGCATCCGCCGTTCGAAAAGAATCGTGGGGTGCATCCGACACCACCCAAACCTTATTTTATGATCTTCTCTAACACTGTACTCCAACTTTTTCGAACCCCGACACGTGAGACACCAACAAGGCCATTTGGCCCGATATAATCTTTGGATGGGGTCGAGTTTTATATTCCTACGATCGTGCACCCCTACTTGAGTGTGAAGAGGAAGAGTCCATCTCGCTATTTAATTAATACATGCATTATTAAGATGTTGTTTTATGGAAAAATATAACAAAACCAAGCTAACCGTTGTTTTCGACCAGTAAGCCGGTGTATTCTTTTCTTTCTTGAAGGCCGTGCTTTCGATTGATTGACTCACTTGATGAAAGACTTGTGTTTCCACTTGATGAACTCGATTTCGCGACTCACTTGATGATGTAACATTTGTGTTTCTACTTGATGAAGAGGCCATCTTCATAAACATAAAAAATATTAGCTTTACATTACATAGAAAGGGTAAGAACTCGAGAGACATTTGCCTATTTCACAAGAAACTAGAAGCTAACGTGATTAGGCTAAGCATTGTTTTTGCACCTAATGAGTATGACATTAGCCATACTCTAATGGTTTCTATTAGCCATGTGGGTTTCCATTACAAAATGAATTCATTCCCAAGCTTAGAATATTCGATAGGCTAGGTCCTTTTGGGCCATGTGTTTCTCATTAATAGGATCTTAAACATACTCAAACATACTTAGGGATAATCTAATAGTTAAGTCTAAAATCTGATGTCCAAAATCTAATTAAGTCCAAACATCTAATAGTTCTAATAGTGACAAAACAATGTGACGAAATTTTCGTCACTACATTGTCAAATTGCACACGAATTTTTTGCCGTTCCCGTTCTCGCCTAATCAATGTCAACCACTCTAAAATTCAAGAAAACAAAAAATCGATCCCACCTTGAGATCCGAAGGCCTCCTCCTCCTCCTCCTCATGATGCACTGCCAAATGACCAATGCCCAAATGAGAAGAACCTGATAGAAGAATTGCTGCTAGAAGAGAGGAACGGTGGAGTAGGTGTCAATCATCGATTGCAGTCTTTTTTTGGCAACTTTTTGCTAAAACCAACAACTAACCGGTATTATATTTTTCTGTTGTTCAAGACGATCAAACACACGGGAGCCATTTCAAGGAGATCACAACACAGGGGAGCCATTCACAGGAACCAGAGCACAACACGGATCAGGTTAACACTCTTTTTGCAGCCAACCAATGAACCTTTTCAGGATTGCTGCATCTTCTGCTCAGGATATTGACAGCATATGTTATATCAGGCCTCGTACTATTGCTTAAGTACAACAAACACCCTACTAGAGCACGATATGGGACCTGTGTCATGTACTCTAGTTCATCTGCATCAACCTCAGAAGTTACAGTTAAGCAATGACCTGGTATAATTGGAGTTTTTACAGTACAAGCTTGTTGCATATTGAATCTTTTAAGCATATTTTCTATATGCCCCTTTTGTTTTAGCTTCAACAATTTGTTTTTCCTGTCTCTAACCACCTCAATCCCCAGAAATTTTTGCAAAGGCCCTAAGTCTGTCATCTTGAATCTGTGTTGTAGAATATTTTTGCAAACCTCCAAAACTTGAGTGGAATTAGCAACCATGATGCAGTCATCTACATACAAGGCTATAATGCAAAACTTATCTTCTACTTTGTACCTATACAAGTTACCATCATTTTGAAGCTTTTCAAACCCTTGTTCTCTTAGAAAAGAGTCTATGCAAAAATACCATTCTCTTGGTGCTTGCTTTAAACCATATACTGCTCTATTCAACTTCCAAACCAAATTGTTTCCTTTCTCATAACCAGGAGCCTGTTTCATGAAGATGTCCTCCTCTAGTCTAGCATTTAAAAAGGCTGTTTTGACATCCATATGATGTATTTCATAGTCAAGAGCATTGGCCAAACTTAACAGTACTCTTAGACTAGTGAGTTTGACAATAGGTGAGTAAGTTTCATCATAATCTTGCCCCTGTTTTTGAGTAAAACCCTGAGCCACCAAACGTGCTTTATATTTTTGTGAACCATCTGCATTGGTTTTAATTTTAAATATCCATTTCGCCAACTATGTTTTTTGTCCGGCCCGGGTTGCTCAACAACATCATAAGTATGAGTATACGCAAAGGGCTCAACTCATCATGCATAGCCTTTTTCCATTCTTACGCATCAACACTTTCTAAGGCCTCTTCAACTGTTTGGGTATTTCGATTATCTTCAATTATTGCCATAATTTGTTCTATTTCATCCTCTCGGCTTGATTTGGTTCTAACCTTTTGCTCCCACCTAAAGGTTTTACGCCATAAACCTCTTTGTCAAAATTAATTTCATCTTGCAATCTTTGTGCTTCATTCTCTTTTTTGAGACCTTTCTCACGGTGCTTTATCTGCCTTGGGGGCTTTATACTGCCGGTGCTTGTTCCAGACGGATCCCGAGTCGGAGGGTATTTGATGTGCTGGTGATCCATTTATTTTATCCTCCTCCCCATTTATTTTATCCTCCTCACTCCTCTTCATAATCAATTTGATTGTTGGTCATTTCGAGAACCTTGAGTAGTAGGCGGTTTTTTTGAACTTGATGTCTATGTTTGTACAAAACATCTTCACAGAATATCACATCCCTACTAATCACAATATTTTTATTTTCGGAATAAAAATTCTATAGCCTTTTGAGAGAGACTATCATAGCCTGCGAAGAAAACCAATCTCGACTTTAGCATCAAGCTTTTTCACGAAGTTCATCGGCTTATGAACATAAGCCAAGCAGCCATAAACATAAATTTTTTCATAATTAATTTCTGAACCTTCTCCATACCACATTAAATCAGGAATATTCCCCAAGCTTGAGGGGGGCAACTTATTTTGTATGGTATTCAATTAATAAGGCTTCTTTCCATAAATAATTTGGCAATCCACTATTTTTAACCATTGACCTGATTTGCATTCATGAGTGTCCTATTTCTTCTTTTACACTACTCCATTTTGTTGGGACTGTATCTACATGTCAATTGTCTCCCGATGCCATTTGCAACACAAAAAGTTTTAAACTTGCATTTGAGAGATACTCTCCCCTCTGTCGGATCTTATGCATTTTAATTTTTTCTGTTTGCCTTCACTCTGCAACAAAACTGTTTGAAAGCTATCAAAGCTTGAGATTTGTTGGCTAGCAAATAACATTTGCATTTTCTGGTATAGTCATCAATGAATGTGATAAAATACCTTTTGTTTGTCCTTCCTCTGACATTTAAAGGTCCACATAAATCAGTATGAACCAATTCCAGTATCTCTTTACTTTTTTTCTTTGCTCTGAGAAAAGGTAATCTATTAATTTTGCCAAGCATGCACCCTTCACATATATGTCCCTTTTCCTGATTCGCATATTGAATGAAACCTTTTCTTGCTAAAAGCTTCAAATTGTTTGAATGAGTATGAGCTAGTCGATTGTGCCATAGCTCAAATTCAGATATCATTAAAACATTGCAAGATGGACTATTGTTATGATCCAACTGAAAAAGTCTACCAACTCTTTTGGCATGAAACTTAATTTTATTATCAAACCAAATATTACAACCATCATCATCAAAGATGACTTTATAGCCCAAGTCCACTAGCTGACTAAGCGATATTAGATTTTTAATAATGCCGGTACACACACAAAACATTTTTGATATCTACAAGATTTCCATGCAAATCCCACAATTACGGCAGCCCTCTTCTTTCCTTCAATCCTTTGCAAGGCTCCATTTCCTACTTGGACACTCCTAGCTTCTCCTTGTTCCAAGTTTTTAAGCATTTCGATGGAGTGGACTCTTGATCTTTTCAGCTCCACTATCAACTACAAGAGCATGAGATAACTATTAGTATTGACTTTATCTTCAAAACAGAATTTAACAAGTTTACCTCATCTTCATCTATGATTTTTCCGGTTTCTTCATGCTCTTGTGCAATAAAGGTGCTAGCGAGGTTTCTTTGCTCCTCCTCGACCTCTACCCTGCTAGAACTACCCCTTCCTCTTCCAAATTCCTTAGGTGTAGGACATTTAGAAGCAAGATGTCCCAGCCACCACAAGTATAGCAGAAGAATTCATTTCTTTTGAGCTTAGGGCAATTATTTTTGACATGGCCGGGCTCATGACAAAAATAACAAATAGCCTATATCGACCTTTCTCTTGTTTTTGTCGACATACAAAATTTCAGTTTCTTCTTGATTTGCTTTGGTCACTTTTTTTTCTCTACATTTCTAATGATAGTTTTAGCTTCTTTCTGTTCTTGGCAACATTTCTAATAAACAACCCTAGTTGTTCATTATCTACAATACCCTTGCAATTGCTAAACCCACGATACCTATCGATGAGCTCTACTCCAGCTCCTCCTAAATCAGCCACTATATTGTCAAATTTATTGAAGAAATCTGACACATCATCCTCCTCATGCAATTTAAGATTTTCGAAGTTCTTTATCCATAAATCAATTTGTGAAGAAGTTTTCTCCTCAAAATGCTTAAGCATGAACAACCACATCTCTAGGATTCTTATTTCTCAACTTCAGCCTAATTGTAGGACTAACCTTTGATGCAATAATCCCTTGTGCTTCTTTGAGCTTGGCCAAATTTGGACGGCTTCTCCAAAGATCTTGGCGATTATACGCCACACTAGCGATGTCTGCATCTCCTCCCTGAACCTTCTGCGAGTAGATGCGGCGGCAAATAACTCTTACGCTTGTAGTTGCACCAGCATTAGGATCAACTAAATCCCACAAATCCTCAACTTCAAGTATATGCTTTATAGCATCCTTCCAGATCTGAAAACCAGGCCCTCCTTTATAGACTTCAACAGTAGCCAAGAGGCCAACACCAAATCGGCTAGACATGTCAACTGTGAATGATAAAACAAACCTGCTCTGATACCAGATGAGAATATCTAGCAAGAATTTAACTCAAAATATTTATCAATCACAATACAAAGCAAATGACTCAACTAGCTTCAAATAAGCTTTGCACAAATCTTTGTTCAACCATACATTCAACAATGTATTACCCTTGGTCAACAATAAGGTATACACTCGACTTTTAAAATAAGGAGTACAATATCATGCAAATAAGAGAAACACTGCAGTAAAACTTGTTCTTCCTTTACATGATCGATACAACTGCAATTCCGGCTCAAATCCACTGGTATCTCTGTCGTTTTTCTTGCTCTTATATCCCTGGTGTCTACCGACAAGGCTATAAATTAGGACGTGATAAACTTGCCAGTCCCGGAAGAAAAGTCTTGTGATATATCCCACAGGCATACCACTGAAAAGGAGATATTTGACCATTGACTTCTGCTTCTGCTTTATCTGCTTCTGCTTTCACCTGCCTGGCACCAGTGAAGTGATCACATTATTATGCAATGATTTTATTTTCTAACACCCTTTATTTATTTACAAATATGCAACTAAATCATAGTCATTGTTATCCAATGTCTTTGAATGCAGAAATATCAAATAAAAAACATCGTAGCTTTGGGAGCGAAATAAACCTTTGCTTAATCGCCTAGCTTCCTTAGTTGCGAGATTCCACGCTTTTGCAAAACCAGATACTTGTTAAATAAGTTCTTCTTGATTTATTCTCAATCCCCCGATGGTTTCGGCAGGAGATAAGCATTCTCAGCTGGAAATTCGACATCTTTTGATTATCCCACAGGCATGCTTTTGCTTATGAGATATTTTCGATACCATTGAATATTTCCTGGTCTTGACCATGCTTAATTTATTCCCCCTTAATTATATCAACCATTGCAACCAATATCATCCATTGCAACCATTGCAATGTTGTAACCCTTTAGACTAGATGCTCAACAATGTATCCCCTTTAACAACCTGCTCAACAATCCTTATACAAGCACACAAATGTGCCCAGTGTTCAAACTCTGCTTTACCCATGCATTTAAATAAAAGCCTTGAAGTCTGTCCTTAATCATTCATCCTTTATACCATCTGAACCCTCTATTTCTATCATTCCCCCTTCAGATGATATAAACTTACCATTATACTGTATTATATTTCTCAACTCCAAAAATATACTAACAGATAATGCTTTAGTTAAAATGTCTGCAAACTGATCCACTGTTCTAACATAAGTTAGTTGTACAAACGTTTTTTCAACCATGTCTCGGATAAAATGCACCTGCATTTCAATATGCTTAGATCTTTCATGGAGTACTGGGTTCTTTGTCATGGCAATGCAACTTGTATTATCACATAAGATTTGTGTTGGATCTGTTTGTTCACAGTTTAACTCTGCTAACAGCCTTCTCTCCCATACTAATTCTTTTGTCAGAAGTGAAGCTGCATTATATTCAGCCTCAGCACTAGAAAGAGCTATACTACTTTGTTTTTTGCATTTTCATGCCACTGGAGCTCCTCCTAAGAGTACAATATAACCTGAGGTTGATTTCCTTTGATCCAAATCTCCAGCCCAGTCAGAATCACAATAGGCTTTCAGAGTCAGATTATTTGTATTGTACATAATCCCAACTTTTAGTGTTCCCTTAAGATATCTCAAAATTCTCTTAGCTACTATCCAATGTTCTCTACCAGGATTGTTGTTGTACCTGCTTAATAAATTGACACCAAATGCTATATCAGGCCTAGTGCAGTTTGCCGGATATGACAAGCATCCAATTAAGAATCTATATGGCATCTTCTCCATTTGCTTCTTTTCTTCAATTGTTTCTGGACATATCAAAGCTGATATTTTATGTCCTGGTACTAGTGGAGTGTTTGCAATATTGCACTCACTCATGGCAAATGTTTTTAGCATGTTGACAATTTGCATCTCTTGACTCAGAGTTAACAATTTGTTTGCTCTATCTCGAAATACTTCAATTCCCAAAAATCTCTTTAATTCTCCTAGATCTGTCATCTGAAACCTTTTCTTTAACAATTCTTTGCAATGGATCAATATTGATGCACTATTTGCAACCATAATATTGTCATCCACATACAAGGCAATGATGCACCAAAATCAACATATTTGTATAAATTTCCATCACATTGCAATTTTTGAAAGCCCAGCTCCAAGAGATAATTATCCATACATTTATACCACTCCCTTGGTGCTTGCCTTAGACCATAAACTGCCCTATTTAACCTCCAGACTTTGCCATCCTCTTCTTCAAAACCAGGGGCAGGTTTAAGATAAATCTCTTCCTCTAATTCTGCATTCAAAAATGCTGTGCTCACATCCATATGATGGATTTCAAGATTGTAAGCATTTGCAATTGGCAATAATATTCTCAAGCTATTAATTTTTATCAGAGAAGAAAAAGTCTCATCAAAATCTAATCCTTTTTTCTGAGTAAAGCCTTGTGCCACAAGCCTTGCTTTAAATTTCTTTGACTTTCCATCCACTCCTGGTTTGACTCTAAATATCCATTTATTACCTACAACTTTTTTGTTTTGAGGAGTTTCTACCACTGTGTAAGTTCCTATTTTTTGAAATGCATGCATCTCATCTTTCATTGCTTGAATCCAGCCTTTAGAATTTTTTCCTTGCACAGCTTCTTCAAATGTGGTTGGCACATTATCTGTTTCTAAAATTAGAATGTCAAATACAGAATTAACTTCAAAGATTTCATGCCTTTTGCTTTTCCCAGTCTCACTCCTGCCATATAATTCTGTATGAAATTTAGCTTCATCAGCTAAAACTTGAGCTTCTGTTCTTCTTTTCTTTCTTTGTTTTCTTTCAGGTACTATCACTTGTGCAGGTTCCACTAATTCTTCATGCTCAGCTTCAGGTTCAAGTGGTTGTTTCCCCTCTGCTTCAGATTCAATTCCTTTAGTTTGATCAGAGACTTCTTGTTGTTCATCCCCTGATTCATCTTCATTATCACTATCACCAAACATCTTTTGATCCTGTAAAACATATGAAGATTGTCCAACATCTTCTGCAACAACAGTATCAGTACTTTTTAAATCTATGTCAACAATCTTTTTATTCACATTAGGAATAGCTTTGTAATATTTGTCCTCGTCAAACACTACATCTCTACTGATCAATATTTTCCTGTGCAAAGGATCATACAATCTATATCCTTTTGAATTGGCATCATACCCTACTAAGTAAGCAATACAAGCACGTTCATCAAGTTTTTTTCTTATCTCTTCAGGTACATGAACAAAGGCCAGACATCCATACGACCTTAAATGCTCATAGCTTGGAGCTTTACCTGACCATAGCATATTAGGTATTGTTCCATTCGTGCTTACTGAAGGCAACATATTTTGAATATAGACTGCAGTTCTGACAGCCTCATCCCACAAAAAGTTAGGTAACCCTGAAAACTTTAACATTGATCTGACAGCATTCAACAATGTTCTATTTTTTCTTTCAGCCACCCCATTCTGTTGAGGTGAATACCTGCATGTCAGATGTCTTTTTATGCCACGTTTGGCACAAAATACTTTGAATTCATCTGACAGATACTCTCCTCCCCTGTCAGACCTTATACACTTAACTTTCCTTCCAGTTTCCAGTTCAACATCTGCTATAAATAATTTCAAAGCATCAAAAGCTTGATCCTTGTTTTTTAGTAGATAATATTTTGTTTTTCTACTAAAATCATCTATAAATGTTATAAAGTATTTGTTTTATCTCATACTTGTAACATTAATAGGTCAACATAAATCTGTATGAATTAAATCCAACACTGCCCTTTTTGCAAATTTCTTAAATGGCAATCTTGTTTGCTTGCCAAGTTGACAACCAGCACATAACCTTTTTTCTTCTCCTTCCTTGGCTGTTATGAACTTGTTTTTGGCAAGCAATTCTAGATTTGTCATATTTGTATGACATCATCTATTATGCCATGTTTCCTTGGTTGGTAATTCAATAATATTGATGCATGGATTTTTTTTCTTTTTGAAATCCAAATAGGTTACCAGTCCTCCTTCCAATGAATCTCAAAATGTTATTATGATATATTTTGCACTCAAGTTTTTCAAATACAACCTTAAAACCAAGATCAACAAGCTGACAAACTGATATTAAATTCCTCACTAAGTTTGGAACACACAAAACTTCCTTAAGCATCACACTTTTTCCTTGTAAATCAAAAATCTCTAAAACCCCTGAATCTTTAATTTCCTGCACTCCATCATCACCAAGCTGGACCTGACCACTTCTTCTTTTGCTTTCTTTCAATAATTTAACATCATGTACTACTGTTTTTTCTGCTCCAGAATCTATAACAAGAAACTTGCTGTCAAATTTATTCAGATTTTGAGAAACACTAAGCAGATTTGTTACCTCAATAGTATCATCTAGATTCTCTTCCTCAGCTTTTGCATCTTCAACAATATTCACACTAGAGCCTCCTTTGAATCTTCCTCGACCTCTTGTAAAGCCTTTACCTCGGCCTTTTCCCTTACCACCAACACCTTTTGGGCTTGGGCAATTCATAGCTAGATGCCCTTTTCCATCACAATTAAAACACTTAAAAATTTTACCTTCACTTGGACATTCGGACTTCAAGTGCCCATATTGGTTACATGTGAAACATGGTCCCAATCTTTCTCCTCTTTCAAAGCTCGAGCTCCCTCCTATTCTTTGCTTTCCTGCATATAACAACTCAGCAGATTGTTCCTCATCATCTTGCACACCTTTAGTTTGCTCAAATTCAGTTCGAATCATTCTCAAAGCATGCTCCTTTGAAGTTGCTATATTTCGGATCAAAGTTGCCAGATGTGTATTATGGGAAACTGCTCTGGATAATGCCAGGATTTGATATTGATCACTCAACACATTCCCAACCCCCTCTAAATCTGCAACAATCGAGTCAAATTTTTCTAAAAAATCTGTTAGATTATCTTTCTCAAATAATTTTAATTTCCTCAATTGTTGTTCCAACAAGTCAACCTGAGAAGAACTTTTAACCTCATATTGACTTACCAAGTATTGCCACATCTCATGTGGTTTCATCCCTCTCAACCTCAGCTTCGAAGCAATACCAACCTTGCTCAGTATAATTGCTTGGGCCTCCATAACCTTTGTTCCATCTGAGACACCTGCTGCTGAAGTTGGAGATCCCCCTGACAATGTAGACCCTGCAGCCCCTCCACTTGGACCACTTGTGCTAACACCAGGACTGGAACCTCCAGAGCTTGTTGTGACTCTGGCTTGACCTCCATCTATTAAATACCATAAGTTCTCGAACTCAAGAACAGACTTAATAGCCTCTTTCCATACTTGAAAGCCTGTATCACCCTTGAATACTTCGATCTGGTAGACATAGTAATCAAGCAACTTGGGCTCTGATACCAATGATAGAATCTAAGAAGCCTACTAGATATTTCAAACACTTGCAAACAAGTTGTACTAGCAAATAACTTCCTCCTTCAACCAACACAAGTACAAGGCAAATAATTATTGAAGCACAACTTGAATGATAGATCTACTCAAAATCTCAATGAGATTCTAAGTTTAATCAAGAGAGTGATACAAAGAAGGGATCTCATTGCTTATTAATACTAATCTATTTCAGAATGTTCACTACAATCTTTAGAAGGTTTTAGTTCCACCCAACCGGGCTCAAGCTTTCCAAGCAAGAAGTCGTTATCTTGCTCCCACAATCACAAGCAGGAAATCAAACACGAAGTCTAGCTAGTTCGATTGATGGCTACTGCAAATCCGATGATCTCTTAGAGCACTCGGCGGATTACGAAATAGAATAAGAAGAAGCAGTTGTATTTAAAGGCGGAAATGGTCTATTTCGGGTTGCCCTTTTTCGAACCCCAAATATCTTTCAAAAGGTAAAAGATCCTAAATATACGAGGTCGAGAATATCTTTTGATTAAACTGTGGCGAGCGGATCGACCCTTTTCTCTTGGATCAGAGTTTTCTAAAGCTCGATAACGTTTAGGGCGTTTTAATTTTGAAGGGTTAAAGCGACCCGTTATCGATAGCCATGCCAATTTATCATTTAAATTAAACCATTGAATCATAACTATAAAGCATTAACCTACCTATCTAAACCCAAATGTCGTTCCACAGGAAATAAACTACCCTTAACCATTATTTCTAGCCTTTGAGATATTATCTCCCCTTGCATTGCATCTGGGCCACTCCCCCAAGCCGGCATTAAGCCGTAACAATCCTTCCCTTCCCGAGGTTAAACGTCCACGTTAACCTTGAGGGAAAAATTCGTTTATCCTATTTCTGTTAAGGATATTTAATTCTATAGCCCCAGTTCCTTTAGAGATTATAGCTTTCTCATTTCAGTTCAGTTAGAAATGGTCTCAATTCCATTCGAGGGCTTTTGTCCCCTTTTCAGTTAGGGATGGCCTCAGATCAGTTAGAGGACTTAATATCTTTAGAATCGTTAGTAAAGAATTTAGTAATTCTTATGCATATCAATATCTAGATATTTTTATCAACATAGCAATTGCAATTTTAATAGAATGAAATTCTAAATATAAAGTTTGAAAGGTCTTTAAACTTTGCCCACTACTCTTGCAAAGTTCTTTCAGTATTCGTCCACCAAGAAACCGTATTCTTTTAATTGAATCTTAGAATACCATACGCATCGATTGGGCGGATGAAATTTAAATTTCACGAGATACCTTCGATAGGAGGAACTCCTAGTCTCCTTATCCCAGTGTGTCAATATTTTTCTCGGTTCCGGCACTTCTTCGTCCACGCTTGATATTGGGAGGTTACGATTGTTCCATTCTCTGCAAAATCTCAGGAGAAATTTCACTTCCCTTATAGGGTTTCAGTATTCCCACATTAAAAACTGGGTGCAAGTTAGTCCACTTCCCATATAAATGTAAACGATAAGCATTCTCACCGACTTTGTCGTCAATTTGGAATGGACTATAATACCTAGGTGCCAGTTTTACATACCGGTTACCCATCTTCCGTATGCATTTTTTGGGAAGATGAATCCAAACCCATTGATCTTTTTTGTACACAACCCTTTTTCGTTTCTTTGCAAGCTTGGAAGCCATCAATTCCTGGCTTTTCTGGATTCGTGCCTTTACTTCTCGCAAAAATATCTGCAAAATCTGTAGTGGCTTCATCGGAAGCAGGTACTTCTCCTCCAAGCTTCGCGATTGGGGATTCCAAAGAATATATATATACTATTTCAAAAGGAGTTCTTTGGGTAACTGAGTGCACAGTGTTATTATAGGCAAACTCTAAAAGATAAAGATATTCTTCCCATTGGCTTTGCCTCTCTGCAACATAAGACCTCAGCATATCTTCAATAACTCGATTTACAACTTCAGACTGGCCATCCGTCTAGGGATGCTATGCAGTGGAAAACTTCAAAGTCGTGCCTAAGTTTTTCATAAGTCTAGCCCAAAATTTGCTACAAAATAGGGGATCCCTATCCGTTATGATTGCATCCGGCATTCCGCGGATCTGAAATATCTCCTTCAAGAAGATTTTGCTTGCTTGCGGAGCAGTCATGCTGGATTTACAAGGAATAAAATGAACCTGCTTAGACAACCTGTCTACAACTGTCCAAATTTGATCATTTTGTGGATATTCTTTGGTAACCCTTGAATAACATCCATGGTAATATGCTTCCATGGTTTTTCTGGAATAGCCAAAGGTTGTACTAATCCGGCAGTCTTACCTGTAGAAGCTTTTATTTGTTGACAAATAAGGCATGCTTCAACGTACTTTTTTACATCTCTTTCAAGTTTTGGCCAAAAAAAACGCCGTTTAACAGTGGCCAAAGTAGCTTGAATTCCTCTATGTCCAGAGTACGGAGGTTCATGACATTCCTGTATAACCTTCAACCTATATGCTTGTGTAACACAAGTACGATTTCGGTAGAATAGTAATCCATTATGGATTCTGTACTCTGCCAAAGGGTCTTTTCCATCCTTTCGTACCTGTGCATACGGAGTAGCAAAGGAGGGGTCGTTCACATATTCTTCTTTCATTGGTTCCAAATCAACAAATTCTGCTACAGATATAGCTTGAATATTTATCCGGCTTAATGCATCACGCAACTTTGGTTCTCCTTCGGGGCTTATATTCAAGCTGCATTCCTTCAAAATCCTTTCTAGTGTCAATGAGCTTTAATTGCCGCGCATTGATAATATCTGTTTCAAACTTTGCTGATCAAAACGAGCCACAAACTTGGATCCCATAAGATAATGCCTCCACTTCTTGAGTGCATGAACTAAGGCAATCAATTCCTTTTCATAGGTACTATACTTTTGCTCCAAAGGTTTAAGCATTCGGCTAACAAAAGCTAATGGATGTCCATCTTGCATAAGTATTGCACCAATAGCATTTCCACTTGCATCGGAACAAACTGTAAAAGGCTTATTCCAGTCAGGCAACACCAATACCAGTTCAGTTGCCATATTCTCCTTTAGAATTCGGAAAGCTTCCTCGGCTTCCAGATTCCAGATAAAGGGTGTATCCTTTTTTAAAAACTTACTAAGAGGAAGGGTAATTTTTGCAAAATCCTTCACAAATGTTCGATAGTAACTGCATAACTGTACAAAAGAACGTAAATCCTTGAGATTTTCAGGACGAGGCCAATCAATGATAACCCAAGTATGCCATCCGTATGCCTTCTTTGGATATAATATGGCCCAAGTACCCAACTTCTTGTATAAAGAACCTGCTCTTGGACTCATTAACAAACAGCTTATTCTGCCTCAGGAGATCGAAAACCTGTTGAAGGTGTTGTTTGTGCTCTTCAGTAGTTCTGCTATGTATAAGTATATCGTCAAAGAAAACTACAACACTTTTCCTAGTATGGGTGCTAGAACCGATCTGAACCGGTCTTTCTACACGCAAAACTAGCGATCCGCGTTAATCAAACAACTTTAAGACCACTGTAACAACTTTAAGACCCGGGGCAAGGATCTTACGGCACAAATTCACCACCCAACCGGGCTCGATTTGCTAACACGCAAAAGATCTGCGTGGCTCTTCGAGCCCGAAGATTACGTTATTCAAATTTGAATAACTTCCTGGGATCAAGCGTAGTTCATAAAGACTTGGTTACAAAGCTGTGATGTCGTTGTCGCTGATAATTTAGTGACCCTAAATCACGTTTTCGGACATTACTCTCTCGTCGGGGATGAACTGAGAATGTACCCCCCAATTCCGAAACTATACTCCGAGCCGGTTCCAATGAAGTAAAAATTGCTCAATCCGACCTCTGATTGCAGAGATATGTCCAACTGAAGTTTAGATTTTATTTATAAATCTCTCTGCGACTTTAGCCCTTTTGTAGCACGCATGGCCTTTTATATTAAAAATAGCTTCTTCCTTTAAGTCCGCGACACATCTAGATTTCAAAATGATGACTAACACCTTCGCCTCTGCATTCATCTCCGCAAATCCTCTGAGCCGCTCCGCCGCTTGTGCCGTAACAATTCCTCCCCGTCTCAAGAATGATCGTCCTCGATCATCTGCCTTGCGGGTCTTAACAATTCCTTCCCGTCTCAAGACTGATCGTCCTCGATCATCTGTCTTGTGGAAATAAGTTATTTTCTTCCTGTCTCAAGACTGATCGAACTCGATCATCTGCCTTGCAGGAATAATGTCTCCCCTTCCCGTCTCAAGACTGATCGATGTTACGGCACAAGCTCGGGGGAACGGCTCAGAGGATTTGTAGAGATGAACACAGAGGCAAAGGTGTTAGTCATCATTTTGAAATCTAGATGTGTCGGGAGTTAAAGGAAGAAGCTATTTTTTATATAAAAGGCCATGCGTGCTAGAAAAAGGCTAAAGTCACAGAGAGATCTATAAATAGAATCTAAAGTTCAGTTGGACATATCTCGGCAATCAGAGGTCAGATTGAAGCAATTTTTACTTCCTTGGAACCGGCTCGGAGTCTAGTTTCAGAATTTGGGTGGCACGTTCTGTAGTCCATCCGGACGAGAGAGTAATGTCTGAAAACGTGACGAGGGATCACAAATTACTGCGACAGCGACATCACAGTTTTGTAACCAAGTCTTTATGAACCACAGTTGATCCCGAGAAGTTACAGGTTGAATAACGTAATTCTCGGTTTCTGGAAGAGCCACGGAGATCCTTTGCGGTTGTTAGCAACTGAGTTAGGTTGGGTGGTGAATTTGTGCCAGAAGATCCTGTTCCTGGGTCTTAAAGTTGTTTGGATTAACTGTGACTGCTCTAGAGTTTTGCAGGTAGAAAAGACCGGTTCGCATCAATTGGTATCAGAGCGTAAGTTGATCTTGTTAAAATAATCCTGTGTTAGGCCTTTAACATGTTTCGAGATTTTGTTTTACCTGCTGACTTCCTGAGAGGTTAACCGGTTGGTTTAACAGACTCTCAGAGAAGGAAGCAAGAAACTATTGTTGTTCTTAATGCAGGAGAAGTAAGAAAGGACAAGAGACGAAAAGGATTGTCCTGAGTAGTTGGAGTCTAAAATGGAGCAAGAAAAGCATGTTTGGCAAATGATCAAAAAGATCCATCCCCAAGTTGACAAAGAGAAGGTAGAAGCCTAAGAGATAGAGGGCAAATTCAGATTGGTCATCTGAAAGATAAGTAAACTAAACAAGTTCGTGTGTGCTTATGATTGCTAGTTTGACTGAGCATAGTTTTGATTTAAGTTAAGGAAGGAGTTTCTTTTTCAATCAAATGTTGCTCTAGAGTTTAAGAGTAAGGAGGTAATCGCGGATCAGTAGCATACAAAGCGGATCCTTATGCCTTTTTTTAGGCAGATGGTAAGTTTACCACCCTGGAAATCCTTTCAAAGCAGATAGTCAGGTGACTAGCTTTGGGAAAAGGTGGACCTTCCTGCAAGGCAGATGATCGAGTTCGATCAGTCTTGAGACGGGAAGGGGAGACAAGTTCGATCAGTCTTGAGACAGGAAGAAAATAACTTATTTTCGCAAGACAGATGATCGAGGACGATCAGTCTTGAGACGGGAAGGAATTATTAAGACCCACAAGGCAGATGATCGAGGATGACCAGTCTTGAGACGGGAAGGAATTGTTACGGCACAAGCTCGGGGAGCGGCTCAGAGGATTTGCAGAGATGAACATAGAGGCAAAGGTGTTAGTCATCATTTTGAAATCTAGATGTGTCGCGGAGTTAAAGGAAGAAGCTATTTTTAATATAAAAGGCCATGCGTGCTAAAAAAAGGCTAAAGTCGCAGAGAGATCTATAAATAGAATCTAAACTTCAGTTGGACATATCTCGGCAACCAAAGGTTGAATTGCAGCGATTTTTACTTCATTGGAACTGACTCGGAGTCTAGCTTCAGAATTGGGGTGGCACATTCTGTACTTCATCCGGACGAGAGAGTAATGTCTGAAAACGTGACGAGGGGTCATAAAATTACTGCGACAGCGACATCACAGTTTTGTAACCAAATCTTTATGAACCATAGTTGATCCCAGAGAAGTTATTCAATTGAATAACAGAATTCTCAGTTTCTGGAAGAGCCACAGAGATCCTTTGCAGTGTTAGAAAATCTGAGCCTAGTTGGGTGGTGAATTTGTGCCAGAAGATCCTGTTCCCGGGTCTTAAAGTTGTTTGGATTAACTGTGACTGCTAGTTTTGCAGGTAGAAAAGACCGGTTCGTATTTAGAACAGTATAAAAGTAAACGATCTGTAGAATTGAAGAACAGCCGGAAGTGATTGCATGAGATAGAAGAAATCTGATTGCCCTGTACAACTTTTGATAATTTGTGCTTGAATTGAGTGCCTTCCTTACTTTTGGACCAGCTGGTTAGCAGACTCTCAGAAGTGGGAAGAATTTGAGCCCAGTCTTGCCGTGTTTGCAAATCAGAGCCCGGTTGGGTGGATAAGTTGTGCCGAGAGACCTTGATCTGGAGATTCCAGGTTGTTTTGAATAACCGTGTTTGATAGTTTTGCAGACAGGAAAGACCGTTGCCGGAGCATTGGTTAGACCAAAAGGCATTACACGAAACTCATAGTGACCAAAAGTTGTTCTGAATGCCGTCTTACCAATGTCTTCTTCCTTAATTCGGATTTGGTGATATCCTGATTTCAAATCAATTTTTCTAAATATGCAGGCACCTCGTAATTCATCAAATAAATCGTCAGCCCTGGGTACTGGAAATTTATCCTTAACAGTCAGCTTATTGAGAGCTCTATAATCCACACACATCCGATATCCCTTATCTTTCTTTTTTATAAGAATGACGGGTGTGCCAAAAGGTGAATAGCTTGGCCGTATTAGCTGTCGATCTAATATTTATGTTATCTGTTTTTCAAGCTCCAATTTCTCGAAATGACTGACTCGGTAAGGTGCCCTGTTTGGAGGTTTGGCGTTTTCTTGCAACTGTATTGCATGATCCTCGGGACGATGAGGGGGTAAATCCAAAGTTTCCTCATCTTTGAAGAGGTCGTCAAATTGTCTGAGAAAACGGTACAACTCGGGAGGCACCTGTGATGGTGGATCAGAGTTTCTCAGATAAATAAAGTACGACTCAGCTTCACTCTGTATTAACTTCTTAGTTTCAGAGCATGTCAATAAGGGCTCAGCTTGAGACGTGAAATCTGTATGCAGCTTCAAAGGTTGCCCTTCAACAGTTATAGTTAGTGTCTTTTCCCGGTAATTAGGTCGGGCATCAAACTGTTCTCGCCATCCAATTCCTAATATCACATCCATAGTTCTGAGAGGGGCCATAATCAAAACTCTTTCTTCTGAATACTGCCCTGCTTGGATAGGAGCTACCACATATTTATCACACTGATTCCTAAGACCTTTCAAACCCTGCACAACTGTGATTTTTGTTTGCAAATCACAAATAGGTAATCCTAGTTTATACACTAAGTTCTGCGAGATGAAATCATGTGTCGAACCATCGTCAAGTAAAACAGTCACATCTTGACCTTGTACTGAACCTTTTATTTTAAACAACCATGCTTCTGGAGGCCCTGTATCGTCTTCTGACAAATTCTTTAGGTAAGCAATTTGCAGTCTCCCTTTTTCTTGTTCAATAGCTGCAAGCTTTCCTTTATTCCTTTCTCCCCCTTCCCTGGAAGTTTCTGGTCTGTCTTCCACGTGGTGCGATTGAGCAACTTGCCTTTCCTTAGGCGGCGGCTCTTTGAACTGTACTTTCTTTGTATTTTTGTCTGCCGGAGCTGTATTCTTTGGGCAGTTGGATTGATAATGCGGACCTCCATAATTATAACATCCAGTCTTTGGCCCTTTACTCTGCTCCTGTTTGGCCTTTTGTCCATTAGTAGAACGTTTTCCATTCCTCCCATTGAACCTGGTCTTACGCTCCTTACGGCCCCTTTTATTTTTCTTATCTCTTCTATTTTCAAATTTTTCTCGCTTTGATCTTTTCTGTTCACGAGAAGGCGCTCCTTCCCATATAACTAACTTACGAGTCTTGGGGTTCAATTTTCGTTCTGCAGCCCCTGCTTTCTTAATTGCATCTTCCATGCTAACTGGTTCAATAAGATCTAGCTCTGCAAATATTTCCTCCCTTAACCCATTCACAAATTTCCTTAAAAGTTCATTCTCTCCCAAGTTCCTAACTTGTGAACCCAGATGGCTAAATTTCATGTAATACTCGGACACCGTTTTTCCATCATCATGTTCAACAAGATCCCACTCTTTTTGCAATATCCTGTAATAGTTTGCAGGCAAGTAATGGGCTTCGAATGCACTAGAAAAACGCCCCATGAGTTAACCTCAGTTGCATCAATCTGCGACCTTGCCACCAAACTTGAGCTTGTTCATCTAAATAGGTGTCCATGGCTTGCGGTTTCTCTTGTTGGTCAGATTAACTCTCTCAAAGAACTTTTCCCAAATCCCGTGAAACTTATTACCCGTGATTGGCTTAATGATAATCCTCGGCCGCTGAAGTATGGCGGATCAACTTTTCCAACCATTTAGGAGCCTTATCCTTTTTAGTTGGAGTATCGGCTGTAGTCATCAAAGGCTACAGGTTGGCAAATAACGGTGGCGGATTTTCAGGTGGTGGTGGATGAGCGGTGGAGGGTTTCGGGTAATGGTGGTGGCTGAACCTTACCTCTGTGAAGAAACCATAGAGTAGAGCAATCTGCTCCGTTTGTACCGATAATCTTATGAGGATGTAGGATGTGGCGAGCTATCCGGTAGCAATAAAATCAGCAGTTTTTAATGCTGCCGGTATTGTGCTTAGAGATACAGAAACGGTGTGCCATCATCACGGTGTTCAAGAGCCGTGTGCCTCGATACCAAATTTGATACAAAGAAGGGATCTCTAACGCTTATTAACACTAAACTATTTCAGAATATTCACTTCAATCTTTAGAAGGTTTTAGTTCCACCCAACCGGGCTCAAGCTTTCCAAGCAAGAAGTCGTTATCTTGCTCCCACAATCACAAACAGAAATCAAACACGTAAGTCTAGCTAGTTCAGCGATGGCTACAAAGAACTGATGATCTCTCACAAGCCTCAACCGATTCTGAATTAGAATAAGAAGAACAGTTGTATTTAAGGCGAAATGGTCTATTTCGGATTGCCCTTTCTGAACCCCAAATATCTTTCAAAAGGTAAAAAGATCCTAAATATCCGAGATTCTACCGAGAATATCTGTGGATTAAACTCGCGGGCGAGCGGATCGACCCTTTTCTCTTGGATCCGGGAGTTTTCTAAAGCTCGTCACGTTGAGGGGCGGTTTCGGCTGAAGGGTCCGCGACCCGTTATCAGCCACGCCAATTTATCATTTAAATTAAACCATTGAATTATAACTATAAAGCATTAACCTACCTATCTAAACCCAAATGTCGTTCCACAAGAAATAAACTACCCTTAACCATTATTTCTAGCCTTTGAGATATTATCTCCCGTAACCCGTTGCATTGCGCCTGAGCCACTCCCCCAAGCCGGCATTAAGCCATAACAGAGAGCCAAGATATGGTCACTAATCTCTTGATTGATCTAACAACTTCCCCTTTATTTATTTACAAATATGCAACTAAATCATAGTCATTGTTATCCAATGTACTGTAGCAGAAATATCAAATAAAACACTGTAGCTTTGGGAATGAAATAAACACTGTAGCACTACCTAGCTTCCTTAGTTGGCGAATTCCACCGCTTCTGCAAAACCAGATACTTGTGAAATAAGTTCTTCTTGATTTATTCTCAATCCCCCGACGGTTTCGGCAGGAGATAAGCATTTCCAGCTTGGAATTCGTCTTCTTTTGATTATCCCACAAACATGCTTTTGCTTATGAGATATTTTCGATACCATTGAATATTTCCTGATCTTGACCATGCTTAATTTATTCCCCCTTAATTATATCAACCATTGCAACCAATATCATCCATTGCAACCATTGCAATGTTGTAATCCTTTAGACTAGATGCTCAACAATGTATCCCCTTTAACAACCTGCTTAACAATCATTATACAAGCACACAAATGTGCCCAGTGTTCAAACTCTGCTTTACCCATGCATTTAAATAAAAGCCTTGAAGTCTGGCCTTAATCATTCATCCCTTATACCATCTGAACCCTCTATTTCTATCAGCACCTAGGAAAAGGAAGGGAAAGGAAAAAGTGGCAGAATGGGAAGAGGAAAGACAAGAGCGAGAGAGAAGGGAGAAAAGGCGGGAGGAACAGTACCAAGAGGAAAGAACACAGCGGAGTCATGTCAGGCTGCGAGGAAACGTGGTTATTCAAGAGCCATGAAGAACCCAAGCAGACTCCGAGTCGGAGGAGGACGAAGAAACTGAAGATCCACCGGATCAGGAAGCTGATCAGGTGGAGAAGGAAGTAGAAGAGAAAGTTGGGGAGCCATCGGACCCCAATGCTCGGCCGCCATACCTTATGTGGCCAAAGCCACCAAAGCAAGCGAAGAAGAAACAAAAGACAGGAGAGAAGCCCCTCAAACTCAAGCATGACGCTGAATACGAGAAGAAGAAGGCGGCATATACCTGAGATGATGGATTAGATATAATGAATGGTACTGCTAACAAAGAGCATCAAAGTTCGTACAGGGCGGCAGACTACAAGGGAGCTCAAGCTCACTCCATCTGGACCAAGGATGCCAAAGAGGGTCCATCACGGACGTAACTCCAAGCATAGTCGAGCTTTTTGAGAGATTCGACACTTCCAGCAGTGCACGAATTTCTTGATTCAAAAAGCCCCATTCGAGCACCTTCTTCAAGAGGTGATGCAAGAATTCAGAACGGACTATCAGGTCATTCTGATGATGGTGCCAGCGACCCAGCAAGAGGTAGCTGAAGCAGAGCTTACCCAGCTCTTTGAAGAAGCAAATCTTTGTGCCATCCACGTCAAGGGGGTTACTATCATACCCAAGGACATGAATTTGGCGAAGAGGATCCGAGAAGATAAAATTTAGGACTTTTTCTTTGTAACATTTTGGACCAAATTATGTATAAACCTTTCAACTTGAATCTAAGCTTCTTGAATTTCTGTAAAATACAAGAAAATGAGTCAATTTGAGTGACTCCGGTCATTCCGCACCAAACGCATTTTCGAGAGCATAAAAAAGGCCATCCATGTGGAGTAACTGGATTTTGCCAAAAAGTTGCAGGATTGACACATAATTAGTATGTAAATTGCTAAGTAGAGTAATTTCAACAAATAATGCAATCTACTATCTTACATTAGTCAAATCATTGTATTTTGGCATAAAATGGGCCAATTCTGGTCACTCCGCGCCAAATTGACTTCCGAGAGTCTCAAAAATTCCATCCACATAGAATAGCTGAATTTGCACAGGTTGGGCCAAAATATGCTAAGATTTCTTCCCATAAGTCACTCCAACATATTCCTTACCTTGTTGTAGCTAGATTAGCTCTTGCAATCAGTCAAATTGGTCCATTATACCTTCCAAAATCTAGATTCCTCCAGCAGGCAGTTTCGGCACAAAAATCTAGAGGCAACCTTGATCTATATAAGGGAACCCCATTTGACCTATTTCTTCACCCAAACTCGAGCTCCCTCTGCTTAGGAGATTTTCCAACCCTCGTGTCGCCCTTCCCTACTTCAATAGCACCTACAAGCTTCGTCAAATGGTATAATGACACCAACCATATCGGCGAGTACCAACCGAGGAAGCCTTCCAGGGTGTTCGACCACCTCTTTGAGCTCCATGCCACATTGTCGAGGATACCCTTCTACACTGACATCGTGTCCGAGTACGACCAACAAGTGCTACCTCACATTTATTTTAAGGTCTTCAAGAAGCTTTCTGACTGGATTTTTGTTTTCTTTAGTTATGTTGCCTTGTCTATTTTCTGCTCTATTTCATTATTGACCTGATTTCTATTTGGTTCTACATTGTCATCTGCATGATTAGTATGAATGATTTCATGTTCTTGTGTGTCATCATTTTCAAGAGGATCAATGTCAAACTGTACATTTTTACCAGTTTTTACTTTCTTATTATTTCCCATCACTTTTGAATACTTGTCCTTGTAGATAATACCTTCTACAACCTCGATTGATCAAAACCTCCTTTGTTTCTCATAAGAATATTCTATATACCTTTGATTCTTGGTCATATCCTACTAGAAACCCAACTATTGCTTTACTGTCTAACTTCTTTCTAAGCTCAGAAGGCATTGGTGTATAGACTAAACATCCATATATTTTGAACATATCAAAGCTCACTTTTTCATTTGAATTTGGCCATAGAATTTGGGGCACATTACCTTGTAGTCTGGCAGATGGTAGCTTATTTTCAATGTCATTGCTGTAATAAGTTTGTTGCGCTCCTTCATTGGGTCCCATAGGCCGATTGGTCTCCTGGACGATAAAAACCATTCTTTCTTTCTTTCTTTCTTTCAAAGATAATTAGGTAGACCATTGAATTTGATCATTATTCTAACTGCATCCATGATTGTCCTATTTTTTCTTTCTGTAGCTCCATTTTGCTAAGGACTGTACCTGCATGTTGGTTGTCTTTTAATCCCATCAGTGATGCAAAAATGCTTAAACTTGCTTGACAAATACGCTCGTCTTCGATCTAATGTAATGCACTTTACTTCCCTTCATGTTTCCCTTTCTACTTCTGTCACAAGTAGTTTTAGAGCTGTCAGAGCTTGTGATTTTCAAGATAGACAGTAGCAAATACATTATCTGGCATAGTCGTCTATAAAAGAGATAAAATATGTCTTGCTGAATATGCTTTTCACATTTAAAGGCCCACATAAATTACTGTGAACAAGTTCAAGAGGGATCTTTGCTCTATATTTGGATTTTGTAAATGGCGGACTGTTCAACTCCCTAAGGATGCATGCTTCACACATGAATTTTCCATTTTTATTGCCATAGCATTCTATCCAACCCTTATTGGCCAAGAGTCTCTAGTTGTTATAGTTGGTATGGGCCAACCTGTTATGCCACAACTCCACATCATGTGCATTAACTGAATTTACACTAATACAAGTGCTGCCATGCTATGGCAGCATGGAAGAGCAAGACACATTTTCATATTCTCATGCTTACACCTTGATTTGAACTTAGATATACAAGGAGAATGCATCTTTGCACACTTTGATAAGAAGACTTGAAGAGCAAAGTGAGGACATTTGACTAAGGTCACACAAGCAAGTCATGAAGGTGATTCAAGCAAAAATTTGAAGATTTGAAGACCCCTTGAAGAGTTCTTGGTATGTGTTGCTACTATTTGAGTTCTTGGCATAATTATGTCCTTTGATTCCCATCCTAAACCCTACCATGAAGATATGCTCATGACACCCCAAGTTCCATCCTTACATTTCATCTCCCAAGTCAAAATTGGCCTAGAAGATTTTCTCTAGTCAAAACTTTCCCTTTACATGTCACTCATATCCCACACACACTTATCATGCCCTCACCATCTCATTGAAGCACAAATATCCACTTGACTTGGTCATACACATGGTCAAAGGTCAACTTCCTCTCTCTAAAAGTCAAAAAATGAGAGAGAGTGCAAAATTCCTAAGGGAAGCACTTAAAAGTCGAAATTTGCCTAGAAAATGCAAATTGTATGCGTTACTGCTTAAATTGACCTATGACAACACTTAAAGAGGCCAAGTCACCATACATGTCATCCACATTGCCATGTCACACCATGCACGTCTCACTCCATTGAAATTCTATCTTTTGCAAAAGTTCTTCAAATTACATAGTTGAATCCATAAGGGGGGACACATCATTTTGCCACATCATCACCAACACTTCCACATCATCATCCACATCATACACATCATGTCCACCTCATCTCAAGTTTTGACTAGAAAAAATATTCTTAGCCAAGTTGTTTGACACCTCATCACCTTTGTTTACCATGTTCCTCACATTGCCAAGTCATCATGCCCAGATGCCATATCACCATCCATTTACTCCCTTTCAAGGCCAAAATTCAAAAGGGCTCCTTTGCAAAAAAAGATTCCAGCATCCTCTAGAGCATAAAAAAAGATCCTTCTTGCAAAAAAGAAAATCAAAAAATTCGCTTATTTTGGCCTTCAAATTTTGCTTCTTGGGAATCATGCCTTAGCCTATTTTGCAAAAAATGTTTCCTATTTACCCCCCTCCCCCAGCCTAGATTCCTTAGCCAATCACCCCCCCGCCACGTGTTACATCTGGGCGTGTGGGGCGGTGGAGGTACCGAGGCCCACGTGGATATAACACGCCAATTATTATTAATAATATTGGTTTTAATTTTCGTTATATACCCTGGTCTTCCCAGTTGACTTCGGCCTGTGGGAGCAAGAACCCTTTCTTGGAAATGCCAAGATCTTGCAAATTAGCTTGAAGTAACCACCTGATTATGACTTTAAGCTGCCGAATTGTCCTGTATAACACCAAGAATGCATCACAGAAGCTAAAAGACAGAGCATTGGGCCAAATTAGCCAAGAACCGGACGAAACAGGGGAATTTTAAAAGGCGCTCTTGTGCACAGAAGATTTTCGAGGGCTTTGAGGTGAAAGACTGATCAACTACCTTGAAGAAGGACCCGCTTACACATTTGGAGCTTGTTTCTGCCTTCCAGACCTGATGTCTCGCATGAATTATTGACAGATTTATGTTGTTATCTTGATTGTATACCTTTTTTATCCTGTGCCCAAGACTTAGAGCTTGGGATTGTTATTGTTTGCGTGCGTGATCCTGAGTTAAATGAAAATCCGAGTTTTGTGACAGATGTCAATCCTCATACATTATTTCGCCTTTTGCATCTTATTCTGAAGAAAGAGAGAAGTACAGGCATTGCATATAAGCACCTAGAGTACAGTGCATGATGGGCATAATGTTTGCTTGATTCATTGGCATAGCTTTAAGTCTGCATCATAGTCTCATTGATCTGTGAGTGCTATTCCACACTTATATACTGCTCAAATAGCTTTTATCAATTCATCAAAGATAGTCATTTTAGGCATAGATATTGCATAAAGCAAAAAGTGCATTCAAACATCCAACGGTCCCAATATTTTCTGCTGTTCATACTTTGTGATAGACAGTTATCAAAAAAATCACAAATTTCAAAAAGACACACTTCTTTCTGCAAAGAGCTTTCTGGAACAATATGTGCAAATATTTTAGAAGAGCATTGAAGCATCAGATCACAAAAAGAGGCTACCTGTAACGAGTTTAAAAATCTAGCTCTCTGCCAGGGATATTGACCAAAAATTGGCCTGGTCAGGAGTGCCTATTTGACAAGCTTGCCTTTAACCAAATCCATCTGACCTTTTTCCCAACATCCTTCAAGATCGTGTGCATCTCTAGAATCAAGAATCATGAGCAAAATCCCTTTAGTTTGCATTTGGCATGTATTGTTGCAAGGCAGACTTTTTTCTCTTTAGGGAGAGCTGCTCTTAACAATTGTTTGAGCTTTTCTCTTCGGATTTTTTCACTCAGAGTGGTTGCCTCAAGCAATCTGGAGGCTCTAAACCACTAAGGTTGAAGGTTTTGCCACGAACACCTTCAACAACAAGTACTGCCTTTCATTTGAAAAAGATTGCCACATCTCTAAGCCAAGAATTTTAATTTATTTACAAAAATAGATTTTACAAGCCTTTGAGTCAAAGTTGATACTATACCCCAACCGCTTAACCTGACTAACATAAACAGATTTTTTGATAAACTAGAGACACATAAAACGCGTTTTGTATGTCAATAATATTCCTTTGAGATCAAAGGAGCAGCCAGTGATCCACTCCCTTCAATTACTTTGCAATATGTTCTTGAGCAGATCAATAGATTAAACTACTAATCTCCGACCATATCAGCCTACAAGATTGTCACATAAAATTATCTTCTTTTTCCTTTAGAAATAAATGAAAATGCATCTGGTTATCCCATTTACTCAAGATTCACTTATTTTGGGATTATGTCTCAATTTTGGGAAGATTTTGGATTTGGAGATTTTGAAGATTTTAGCATTTGGATGGTTTGATGTGAATACAAATCAAAAATTTTGGTACTAAAATTTGATTCATAACAAAGGGTATCGTGAGCCCCGACGGCGGCTTGGACCTTGAATAGTTGAGATGGAACGACCGAGACTCAAAAGATCATATACTATAAAAGGAAAAACTACTCCAATGGCGGAGAAATCTGATGTACGAGGGCTGGCTTCTCGTGATATAGAGACCCAAAAGAATTTGAAATCCATGCATTAAATTGGATGAGGATTTCTGTGGTGTACAATGCAACCTCAAGGTAGTTTTTGACGAATGTGTTGCTATGAGAACTTCAGATTGGAGACCCCTTTGGCCGGCAAGGATGGCCATGGAAAGTTTAAGGAGAAAGGAAAGCCTCTCATAGTGGTGGTGGACCCGGATGTAGTTGGTATTAGTGTCTGCTTTGCGGGAGAAGTCACCGAAAAGTTTTGGATTGAACAAGGAGGACGTATGCAATTTCGAATGCGCCAAGATCCCGGATTGGATATGGGAAAGGTCCTGCTAAGGAGGTGACATTTTGGATTGACAAGCTTGAGACCTTTTTTGAGGCTACCATTAAAGGAGACAAGGTGCGATTATTTATTATGAGATGCGATCAAATCGGGGCGCTTTATAGTTGGTGGAATGGTTCCGCCGAAAAGGGAGGTTAATACCTAGTCCGATTTTTAGGAAGTACTTTATTGGGAGTATGCATCTCAAAGATGATGCTCGTGGATGTGTTTGAGAAGTGTGGTACTATAAAAATACAACTTCTCCCAGTGCTTACATCAATAAGGCATGGGGTTATATCCACAGGGTTGGAGATGTATCCGAGGCTCGACAAAATGATTTCTTTTTAGGTGTTTTATCCAATGTTGCTCTTAAAAAGCAAATAATCAGATTGAAGCCCCGAGGATTTTGAGCGTACATGATGTTGGCTTGTCACTTGGGGAAAAGCATGAGTCCTTTAAGAGGATAAATTTAAGTTCTCAACGAAGAAATCTAGGTTTTCAAAAAAGAAAGAAGTCTGAACAATCTAAACCTAAGTTTGTAGTTGGATCCAAGAAGCATACGGTGGATTCTAAAAGAAGCCATGATATCAACCACAATAGATACCATATTTCATGACAATGAGTGTTTTGAGGAGGAGATTTAAGGAGAATAGATCACAGCTTCAAATGTAAGTTGTGGAGATGACTGCTAGGATCCAACATACCGTTTAAATAAACTTCACAGAAAGTCAATTGCAGCAACGACATTTTTCGCCCCTACAAGACAAGATTATCACTCTAGACATGGCAAAATCTGCCGAAGATATAGAGATGACCTCAGACATCAGAAGTTGGAAGAACGCTCCTCCAACTGGGACTGTGAAATGATGGGAGCTGCACAAGACCATTGTTTTGCAAGGTAAGGGACTTGATGCTGACACTCATATGCGCTTGTGCCATTGCATGCAACAATTGGAGAGGCATAGGTTGAGGCAACAAGAACTAAGCTCTCAACTCCAAGCATTGCAGACTAATGTGGACAACACAACTACTACCCATGTCAGGTTGCATCATCCAACAAGACATGCAAATGTTGCCCACAAGGGCAAGCTAACGAAACTCCTAGCTCACTTAGGCAACAAGCAAATCGAGCATTGACCGGTGATTAACTATTGCTACATCCCCTCTTTGCACAGAGGATATTGCAAAGCTACTCAAGGAGCAATAATAACAGGGGTGCAGGGGTCGCAATGTGGTGGTCCAAGGCCTAGGTAAGAGAGAACCCTAGAAGAAGATCCCGAGCAATGGTGCTTTCCAAGATGAGAAATAAAACAAAGAAATAAAGAAATGAAGAGGAGCACATGTGATGGCATGGCACTCGCCCAACTTCCACTAATAAGTCCATAATCTAAGGGGTTTATAAGAGTACTTAGAAATTGTCTTTTGGAGGGGGGGAAGATAGTCCATTGTCAGAGCCCTTGTCTAGAAGGACAAAAGTAAACCTAGGGAGGTAGCCACTATATATATTGATACTTCTATAGAGGAAATTGATCGAAAGCATGTTTGTTCTATATGGCTTTTGTCCAAGATAGTATAGGCTAGGCATTGTTTTGTGAGGAAAGGGAATTTTTTAATTCAATTCTCTTGTTATAATGTGGTGATGATTTAAATGTCACATAATGAACAAAAATGCGATCACCAAATTTTGCTTTGGACCTCCAAGAATATGTACATTTCTACCTATAAACCAGCTCCATGTGCTTAATTAAATGTAAAGGAATCAGGATGAATAAAGGTGTCATCCCCTACCATGCTTACTTTGTGGTGACTGAATGACTTTGAGGTTATCTATGACCTAGGTCAAAAAATGCATTGGACATAGCATGTCACAAGACAATAGTGATTGACTGATTGAAGTGTTATTTCTTAGAAGAAGCCAGCGAGTATCCTATCACAAATTCAAATTAAGCAAAAGCTAAGCCTTGTTACTCAAAGTGATCGACTGACTGACACGTTATTTCTTAGAAGCGGCCAACAAGTATCTTATCACAAATTCAAATTTAGCGAAAGATTTGTTGCACAACCAGAACACCCGTTGGATATGATAAACTTTGAGTTAACTAAAGCTGCCCAATGAGGAGGATAATGATCAAAATGAATGATAAAACTTCCTTTAGAAATGCCCTACTTGTGATCTTAGCTTTCAAGCCCCATCCTTCATCCTCTTGTTTAAGAACTTGTACATTCTAATCTAGACCACCAAATATTGGAAGAACACATGGAAATACATGTCTAGGGATGCAATATACCAAATTACAATATGCAATAGTAAATGCAATATTCAATAGCAATAAAGACCAGGAAAAATTCTCTCACTTGTGTAAGCATCTTTTCTTTTTAAATTCCATTTTCCTAATTTCACCCTAAATCACCTTCTTAAGCCCCTAGGGAGATCTCTGACTTAATGTAACTAGTTTGCTAATCCAAAATATATGGCACTGACCAAATGCACGATAAGGAAGGTTAGGAACCCAAGACCAACGCCAAGCATGGCAAAAATCGCAGAGAGAAGCAAAGAAGAAAATTCTGAGCATCTACTTAACCAAGACCGAGAGGAGGCCAACACTCGACGCCGATGAGTCCAACACTACGGATGAGCGGGCACCAAGTAACTCATCCGAATCGGGACAGCGAATGGACGAGACGATCGCCCTAGAGATGCTCTCTAGCGGTGAGCAGCAACAGCAACATCAACATCAACATCAGATGGCCTCGAAGAAGAGAAAGGGAAAGGAAAAAGTGGCAGAGTGTGAGGAAGAAAGGCGGGAGAGGGAGAGAAGGGAGAAAAGATGGGAGGAACGGCACCGGGTGAAACTGAAGATATGTCGCCAGGGAATGTGGTGATCCAAGAAGAGCCGTGAACAACCCAAGCCGACTTCGAGTCGAAGGAGGAGGAAGAAACAGAAAAGTCATCGGATCAAGAAGATGATCAGGTGGAGGAGGAAGTAGAGGAAGTTGAGGAGCCATCGGATCCCAACGCTCAACCGTCGTACCCTGTGTGGCCGAAATCACCCTAGCAGTCGAAGAAGAAACATAAGGCAGGAGAGAAAGCCTTCAAGCTCAAACACGATATAGAATTCGCGAAGAAGACTTTAAGCTATACTTCAGGCGATGGACTAGCTACAATGACTGGTATTGTAAGCAAAGAGTACCAAAATTCATGCAGGGTGGCAGACTGCAGGCTGGGCCCACGCCCCCTCCACCTCGACCAAGGATGCCTAAGAGAGTCCGCCACGAGCCTAATTCTAAGCACAATCGAACTTTTTGGGAGATCCGACGCTTTCAACAGTGCACAAGCCTTTTGATCCGAAAAGCACCTTTCGAGCGCCTTCTTCGAGAAGTAATGCAGGAGTTCAAGCTAGATTATCGGGTAACTCCGATGATGGTGCATGCATTGCAAGAGGCGTCGAAAGCAGAGCTCGTCCAGCTCTTCGAAGAGGGGAACCTCTATACCATTTATGCCAAATGGGTAACTGTTATGCCCAAGGACCTGAATTTGGCAAGGAGGATTATGAGAGATAAAATTTAGGAACTCTTGCGTAAAATTTTGATCTTTGTATTTGGAATTATTATAAGGCTTGTTAAAGAGGAAAAAATAGATCAAGTCCAATTGACCCGGATCACTCGCACCAAACGGTATTCCGAGACTCTCGGAAACCCCATCCCGAGATGCTTGAAACCTACACCGGAGTAACCCGGTTGCTTCTCAAGTTTTTTGCTTCAAGTGTTGGATTCTTGTGAGATAAATTAGTAGATAACATGGTGACGGATCAATTGCACTCACCGATGCGCGAATTGCCTCTAATCGCCAAAAAGTCGATTTTTGGGTTGCCCCTAGGGGGGACAAACCCTTGTTTATAATGGGCTTTTGGCATATCCTAGGTATATGCTAGAATATCCCTAGGATATCTTTGGTGGCTTACTAAAAACTTATGATTGGTTGTAAATGCTAGGTCACTTGTTGGTGGGCGGCCGCTCTAAACCACGGTAACAGGAGAGGTCTCTTGGGCGAGATGGCAAGTATCCGAATGGGGATCGAGAGATAGGGTGATACAAATCAGGGAGTATTTATTTATTCACCGTGTTTATATTCCAGTTAGTGATAGATCATCATGGCAAGAGCTTGTAGAAGTCCCGAGTCCATTATTGACTAGCCGGGTTAGAAGAGTTAATGCATCAAATCGTCACCGACTCGGTTGGTGAATCATTTGGTGCTTGTTTGGCGTTACGCCGTGACAAAGCGATTCCACCAGATATTGTTTCGGCTTGTCTTGGTACAAGCATATCGTGAACTCGAGTGATTCTTTTTATATACAATACTAGTATGTTGGCATACCTTGATTGGTTATGCCATTTTCTCTTTCACAACCTGTATCCTTAGAAACGTTTTACAACGTGATCAACTCGCCTACCAACTTCTTCAAAAGCAATTTTATAGCAAGCTTTGGTGGTCTAACGAGGTTCTTGGGGGTATTTCCACGCCATTGTATGATATTGCAAAGGTGATGGCTAATTTGCTCCAAATTTGAGGGGACTTACTTAAGTTTTGCTCATTAGGTTTATGGAAAGTGATGAATTTTGTTTGACGTAAGATATTTCGCCAATCATGGTGAAACAAGATCGTGTTTCCAATTACGCAAATGAGGCTTTCTGTCTTGTCTCACCGACATTTTTGAGTGTCTTTGCATGGCGCCTCACACTACTCAATGACAATTCTAATATCACGGATAAGGACCTCCGGAAATTCATGTGCCAACATTGATTGTATGTTTTCTAGTCCTTGTTTGCATTTATTTCAAAGTTATATTGAATATGTACTCAAGAACATGCAGATAGCTTCAGCTAAGGATAGATTGTTGTTGTCAATTGAGGAAGGTGCCAGTTGCAAGGTCTACTTCCAACAAAGAACGATTATTACGCCAAACGGGTTCCCATTTATAGCAACATAAATTAAACATAGTGAGGCTCGTACAACATGCGGCTTATACGGTGTTGTTGGTTGTTGTTTTAGTGGGCACACCTCCTCTTATGGAGGAACTCCGTGGATCTTGGGAGCATAATGAAGACCTATGGTTTTTTTTTTCGATTCCAATGATGCTCCTTCATGGCCAACTCATATTGTTAGAACAATGTCATGGATGAGATTGGGCAGATTCGACCATGGCGGTAGGTAAGGAGATGACCGACCTATAGATTATGTTTTAAACCTATAACACAATTATAAAAATTATTTCAATCCGGATCTTAACGTCACCTTTAAATCGAGGTGGGGTTCATAATCTACCTAATCCGCTCATCAAGGTTTACTTCTCTTTTTATTACGCATCTCTATTGCTAAACATGCCCCTAGCATGTGGTAAGCTTTGTGGTGGACCTATTTCCTTACGTAAAGCTTCTCTTGCCCCAAGGTAGAAGACCAATCCTGTTTGTTGGCAATCACAAGACATTTGGTATGTACGATACATTTGTGATATTCTATGAGGTTGCCCCCTTATTATCCCTATTTAGATCAACAATTTTCATGGCAATGCACCTGACTCTCTTATAGTTGTTTCTTCGTGGTTTCCCTTGTCGAGCCCTTGCTCATCTCGGTCATTGGATCACACAGGTTGGCTCTATTTTTAAAGGTAAATCGGGATGAATTTGAAACTAACACCGAAAAAGTTTACCACTTCCATTCCGATGATAGTTTTTTGTGTGTTAATACGCATGTTCCTAATACATTAGATATGGAAATGTGAAGGCCAACAAGTTTGCAAACCTACAAACTATTGAAGGTACATAGATATTGTATCACAAAGAGATATATTCTCTTACTTTGCCTTCTCATTATATCCCTGGGATAACATAATTCTTAGGAAGGTGAGAACTTGCTACTTTTTCCTGGAGGTGCAAGAGAAGTATGCAAGGGAAAAGTAAGCTGCAGCTTGTGCTATTTGTTAAATATATTTATAATCTCCATGCATCGTTATTGCCGTGTAGGATGAGAAGTACAAGCTATTGTGGAAACCCACAGCTGATTTTGTTCGTATGGTCGCACTTGCGATTTGGTGCTATTATTGTCCCCTTTGGTGCTATTGGGGCCGATGATGCGTGTGTCTTTCACCTCATATCTTACCATTTGATTTGATTTCTCCCTTGTTGGAAGAACTTATTCTGAATGAAATAGAGCCTACAGTCCTTTGCAGGTACCGGATCATGTGGGACTCTGATGAAATTCTAAGTTCTCCTTTTGGCCCTCTAGTGGAAAATATAGTTTACGCTTTGGGTCTTTAATCGACAGTGTTGTTCAGCCTATTAGTGCGCTCCCCTTCAAGAATATACCGAGGTTTGTTAGTTTCTTTGTCATGACAATAGGACATAGTTTTCTCGTCTCAAAGACATATGTTATTTTATGCAGTTTAATTCCGGTTCCATCAACAATTGAACGATATATATTCACTTTGTCGAGCCCATTGACACTTTTACGGCTTTTGTCAAGACCCGAGACCGGAGAGCAAGGTATGATGGATTGATTGCATTTCAGCTTTTCTCAAACATTGTTGTGTTGACCTCATTGTTGTTTCCCCTTGATAATTTGGCGATTAAATGCTCTATATGGTAAGCAGGAACTTCTCGCAACTCTCTTTTAACCCAGGATGTTCGAACCTATGATGATGATGTTGATATTATTATGCGATTCTTGTGAAACAAAGGGTTGAAGAAAGCATAGTGACACTCATGCAGATCCAGAAAATGATCCGGTTTGCAAATTTTGCCAAAACTTTATGTTTGATTGTGCATACCCGAAACTCGAATGCTCTTCTAATATGCGGGAAAGGGAAACCACATTTCCTACTGTGGGTCAAAACTAGGGCTTGCTTCCCGTAATTTAATCATGTGACATTCAAGTGTTTCAACTAGTCATAGTCCGCATGGTGTTGCCAACTTTTAGAACATGATGAAATGAAATAGTAAGCCACTTTAGAAATCCTAGAGATAAGATTAAGATGGGCCATTTGCAAGTACCAAGGCAAACACTATGAACAGTAATAAATCCCAAGCCGCCACCAAACATAAGATAGCTCAAAGATTGACATGAAATGCTTTATCGATTATCTATACTTCATACTTTTGACCTCGCCTTATAATCATGCAATGTGCAAGAAAAAAGGTAGACAGTTGCACCCAAAAGGTCGTAATCCTATGAGATTAAGCGTGATGAACACCTTAAGTGATCATTTTAAACTCTTATACTATTGAGCAAGAGATTCCATGCATCAAACTAAAGTGAATAAAACCGAACTATTTATAACTTGATTCCTAAAATTTAAATCAAAACAGGGGATAATTTGGGTGTGAAAGTACACAAATATCTACAAGAAAAGGTCAATCTTTACACCTTGCCACTTGATGATTTATACCCTTCCATTCACCCCCGACTTCATCAAGAAGAGGCTCAATGTGAAAAATTGGCAAATTAAATTGCAACGACAATAACCTATTGTTGCTCACGCCTAGCGTGGAAAATTTAAGACATGTCAAGGGAGAAAGAACATGGTAGTAACTCATTTGAACATTTTGATACCACGTAATATTAGAGGAAATAACATTATATTACACACCTAGCAAAACTTCCGCCGCAGAAAGCTTCTTGTTCCCAAAATATTTTTGAGCAAAGCTTCTTGTTGCCGCATATGTTTTTTAGCAGAGCTTCAACTTGCAAAGCATATTAAGCTGGATTTCTGTGCCAAATCTTGCAAAACTTTTAATTTTTGAGCCGGACTAATCTGTTACGAGGAGGTAACATCTGTGTTTAAGATTAGTTTTGTTGAGATCAACGAAGTTAAACGATCATGAACTCATTCTTAGGTCGGGCACTATGCATCAAAGACTATGCGCACATCCCTTTGGGACATCGGAGGGCAACCCTTCGTGCGCAGCACCTTGTTAGTTATGCTATTTTAGGGTGGTCGAAGGAAAAAAAGGCATCAATTTCAAATTCGAGATGAAATTTTAGAATCAAAATAGGGAAGAAAAGGGGCCAAAATAAAAAATGAAGATGCCATTTTTGGGTACAAACAAAGAAAAAAGAAAATAAATTAGAATATTTCATCGAAACATGAAAATTTTTAAAAACAAAAGAACAAGGGTTATTTAATAAATGAGAACAAGAAAAAGAACAAAAAACAATGGTACAGAAGAAAAAATGAAATTCAAGAACGTATTGAGACTATACACGCATAACATAGTAGCCATATAGAACTTTCCCATATTAAGGTCCTATGCGTGCATAGCCATTTAGCCATGCAAGAATTAGCCCATCTATGCGCGCATAGCCATTGACTATAAATTTTTTCCTATTCAAGAAAGCCACTTGACTGCACAAATTTTTTACCTGTTCATTGTCTATGCACGCATAGCACTCGACTATACAAATTTTTTTATTGTTCAAGCCTATGTGCACATAGGCTCCATACAAATTTTATAATTACGGGTTCTGCACACATAGGCTCAATACATATTTACTCGTCATGATGCTACGAGAAGTTTTCTAAAACATTTCTAGCCAGTGCAAGAATTTGGTTAAAACTATAAGTAACTTGAAAATGTCTTTGTGTGAGCAACATGTACTATTCCAACAAATAGCATGAGCAAATCCGAAAAGCTCAACATCCCTTTCCTCATCTTTTTTTATCTCTACATGCAAGTTAAAAAAAAGTGACAAGAATTCTCAAAATCAACTCTCCCATCTCCGTTTTATGAACATACATAACCATAACCATAACATGTAGTTCTTGTTCAAAAAGTTCAAACCCCAATTTTTTCGTTGTATTTCGAAGCTCTTCTAGGGTTATGGCTCCATTTCCATTTTCATCAAATGCATTGAGCATCTTATGCAGTTCTTCATCGGGCTTTGGCTCCAACTTCAATATTGCACTTGCATAACTATCCCTCGATTCAACATAGCAATTGCCCCGCAAGAAGAAAACCCATTTAAATTAGTTGCATCATCCAAGTCTAGAAAAGTTTTGCACTTGCATAACTATCCCTGGATTCAACATAGCAATTGCCCCGCTAGAAGAAAACCCATTTAAATTAGTTGCAGCATCCAAGTCTAGAAAAGTATCATTTGAAGAGTCTCTACAACAACAAATTTCTGTAATCTCTTTTTGCATTTTAGATCTGCTATAATCACTAAGGGAAGCAAAAGATTTATCATTTCGTTCTCATTTCATAAAATTTACCTTAAAGGGCCTCTCGATTGAGAGAAATAGCAATGCAGCTGAGATTTTTCAAAGATTCTTTGCCCATGTAGCACCAAAGCCATGGAGCAAAAGGGGAATGTATCCCAAATGGCAAGCAAGGAGGAAAAATCACGGCAAGGTTCCACCATTTTGAACGTGCTGTATTTATCTAATACACATCCCCTAGGAGATGTATTCTTGGAATGTCTGGTAGACCTTCATACTTGTTTTTGAAATTTAGGCCTATGAAATCATTCTCGTAACTTCCCTGCATTATGATATCTACATGATTCAGGACATATAGTAACGTACCTGCAGACCATACATATGGAAGCCAATGTATGATAATGGATATTTAAAGTGTGGTTTTGGCGTTTGGCAATCTAAAAAATCCAGCTACTAGAAGAAACGTGCCCTGCAGAGAAGAAATTGGGCTTCTTTACATCATGTTTTGGATTTTGCTAAGGAAAGTGAGTCGTTTAGGATTTAGAAGATGTACCTGAATCCTGCTCCTGTGATGTACCTGGATTCTTGCAACAGCCATAATTAGACTCTCGATCGCTGCTATGCAGGCGAAGAGGTTCTAAACAGAGTATGCAAGGTGCTCAAATCCAGGATGAAGATGCACCGTGTAGTAACTTATTGCACTTTGTAATTAGAGATATGAGGAATAGAAACGGCAAAGAAGAAAGATCGTTGCCTATCACAAATGACACTACTCCATAGTGTCCATTGAGTCTTTTTCTGCAGAAGACCTAAATTAAAATGGCAAGGACTATAGTTACATATTCTAAAATGCAATATTTCAGTAACTATTCTAAAACCACAAGGAAAATTCAAAAGGGCCCTTCAAAGATATACCTTTAAAGCAACTTCTCGCCCTGCAAGTTTAATGCCAAAGAGTCATATGAAGGATCGTCCATTCTTTGATCCCAGACTAAAAGATCAAATGCAGATAGAAAGAATGTAAAGACTAAAAAATCGAATGTAAGATACAAAGAATAGATAGCAGTTTCTAGGTTTATCTTGGAATAATAGAACTCTGGAAGAAAGCTTGGATAACTCATGAAGAAGCTTGAATCAACATACCTAATCCGAGTAGCAAAATAGGGTTTCGGAAGAAGAGCATGCATGAGCTGAAACTTGAGAAAAACCTGAGTCGAAACCTGATAATGATGCTGCTTAAGTCAAAACCTGAGATTAGCTTACTGTGTTGGTCAGCACCAGTAGTGTTTCGACGATTTTGAGGTCAATAGATTTTTTTTTTTTTTTTGGCCGACCCTATGTGCACATAGCTCTGACTTTTTTTGCCCGTATGTGTATGGGCATCAACACACCCAATGTTTTTCGACCTACCAAAAGTTCTTCGACCTACCACATTTTTACCTCATTGTGTTGAACATAAAGAGAAAGAAAATAAAATTTCCATCGATTCGGGCCATCGGATCGGTATTCTCGAATAGGGCTACATGCATCTCTCCCATGCATGCATTGCATGCATTTTTTGGGGCTCTAGTTCGTTTGGGGATCGCTATTTCTTGCAGGTTCTTCATCGACTTCTCGTCAACGTTTTCTCTTGTCTCAGCAGTTCCCTTGACTCTCTTTCTTTGACACCAGGCAGGGGAGGGATTCTCCCTGCTTGGTTTGACAGTTTTCGCATCTATTTCCATGTTGTGGCATGTTCCTCCCCGATCCTGTCCTTTTTTTGCCATCATCCTTTGATCTTCAACCTCGATCTTGTTTTGATAAGGAAGTTCTCTTTTTGTCGGGAGCATTTGTCTGTTTCATGCAAGCTCTAATTTGAGAATGCCATCGATCCGAGCCATCGGATCTTATTCTGGAATAGGGCGAGCATGCATCTCTCCCATGCATGCATGCATGCATGCATTTATGTATTTTCTGTTGCTCTACTTCATTTGGGGATCGTTATTTCTTGCAGATTCTTATTCGACTTCTCAACGGCGTTTTCTCCTCTCACAACAGTTCCCTTGACTCCCACCCACCCTCCCTTAATGTGTATGTTATTGTAAATGTTGTTTTTTATTGTGTGGCATGCATGACCAGCCCCTCGCTTTTTTTGAGATTTTTTCTCTATTAGTTTTTTTGTTGATGATGTGCAGGTCCAGGGGTGATGTGCGACTTCGGTATTCTCTGTGGAGCGTGGTTTTTTTTTTTGTGGGAACTTTTAGCAGCCTTGTGTTGTCCAAGCCCCTCGCCGAAATAGAATATTGGTGTATTATAGCTAGATTATATATTATAGCTTTTGGGCCTTTGGATCCTGGCACAATTCATAGGATATTCCCCCTATATACATCTTGCACGTCCATTTGAGGTCTTCGTGGGATCAAACTGACCCGCTTTTAAAGGGGCGCCCCTTGACCTAACACCATCGGTTAAAACAGTATTTAGGCACATTGGTGCCCATACAATACAATACTACATGAATACATAGTCTATGGTAAGGCATAACCCAAACACAGCAGTAGCATTCAAAGATGAGACGAGCCTGGGAATCGAACCCCAGTTCCAATCCAATGCCCATAGCTCAAACATAGCAGCAGCATTCCAAATACATGTCCACGACGTAATTTCCCAAACGGACATCTGGACCAAACCCATCATTCAAAATCTGGGCATGAATCCCTTTGCCCTGAAACACAATCCGAGACTCCATTTGCAAATGGCCAATTCCCAGCTTTAGGTATTATGAAGGCACTAGTTACAAAGTTTGCTCTCAAATGCTGCAAGTTTGAAATTTTAGTCTGCAAGTCTGCCTGTGCTTCAACTTTAATTGTGATCAACGTGTTTAAGTGACTAATGGCATCTCCTGCGTATTGTTCGCAAATTCCTTGTTCTTCAGGAGGGAAAGCAGAGTAAGTCCCAGCAACTTTTCTTCATCTCTAAACTTAGATAGAGCTGCATCCTCTTCGGGACAGATTTCGTCCAACGCTTGCAATTTTTCCTTGACTTCCTTGATGTCTTTGCAAATAGATGCAGCTGATGCATCATATCCACGAAGAATCCAAACAGGATATGGAATTGGCAATGTTGGAATAAGCCATTTGTTCTCTCACAGTCCTTGTCTGATTATTCCTCATTGAAATTTGCATCGACTTCTATGCAAATCTTGCCCAATTAACTCTGAAATTTACAGGATTTGCAATTGCCTTCTTTGTATGCTGCCATGCAAATGCCCTAGCAAATTGAGTTCTTGCTTCCTTATTTTTCAAACCATGCTGATAAACCCTTTGAACCAGATCATGCAGTTCCTTTTCAAACTCAGGCCGAATTTGGTGCAGCTTGATCTTATTATCTTTTAGGTTGCAATTCCATACAGATAGAAAATCATTCTGATTACAATCATCCCAAGTCAATGCCGATGGATCTCTGCCTTCATTACACAGACCTCTATACACAACAAACTCCTATATTGAAGATGCTATCCGCATTTCCTACAGAGCGATTAAACACACGTACGCAATGAGGGAAAAAAAAAAGGCATAAAGAACACTGGCGCTTACCTTTAAATCGTAACTTTCTGCTGAAGGAAGTATTCCGCAGCTTTCTCCGGAATGGTTATGAATCTGCATGTCCATCCCCGCTTTTGAAAAAGAGGCATAAGGATGATTGGAAATCATGAAGGGAGGGGGGGATGAGCTCAGCGGGTCTGACATGCCCGACACGAATCATCGTCGTCCTTCTTTTTTTTAAAAAAAAAAATTGGCATATTAATGCTTCATGGGTGCTTATCTAGCGCTAAATTGCCCCACAACTCCACGCTTAGACCCAGAGGCAGCAAGGAAGCAGCAAGCGAGCAAAGGATTTCCACTGCATAGGATTCGTTGAAGCAGGTATGACCCCTGCACCCAAAATTGGATTTCTCATTTGAAGCAAGAGGAATCGCTGGAGCACAACCATCGAAACCCTGCACCCTAAATCCGCATTTTTCTAGTTTTACAGAGGCTTGTTTTGAAGTCGCATTTAATTAAAGTGGATCTCATTCCATTCCCACGGGTAAAGGGTGATAAAATATTGGGTCATTTTAATACATATACATTTTTAGAAATGTATAATAATTACCGTGAATTTTGGTTTTTTTTTTCAATAGAAAAATAGACAATGGAAAATTCCCTCCAATTCTTTCTTCCCTGTTCTTGTTTCTTTGTCCTTTGATCTCTCCTTTTACCCCGCGATCCAAGACACCTCGATCTCTTGCAAGCGACTAAAGCACGCTCTTCCGGGTCGCTTGGTCATTCTCAACAAATCAAAGGTACAATCGTCTTCTTCCTAGTTTCCTTCTTTCTCGCTTTTAATTTATTACTTTAGGTTTTTGTTTACATGTGCAAGCTCGCATTGTTGCACCTTTAGGACAATTAAAAGATATTTGTTGTTGCATTGCGGTGTATAGACAATGGCAAAGACACCAAAGAAGAGTGTTGCCCCCGCATCGGTCGAAAATCTCCCGTGGCTTCCAAAGCGGGGACACATTTGAAGTCCGGAAGTCCGGCCAGAGCAAGGAGAAGCGAAATGAGGACACAATATTTTACGTAAGGGATCCGCGAATATGAAATTCAAGGAAAAATTTGCAGAATACAACTCTTTAGTGACAGAAGTTTGGGGATCTAAGGAACCTACTGTATGGGTACAAGGATGAGTTTGGTGAAGTTGGAAGACCGGCAGAATTTTTCAAGTGGGTACGAGTTTGTATTCGGTAGGAAAGATGTATGTAATCACTATGTTCCAATCGTATTTTGCTCGAGCATTTGCCTTACACTTAAAAGGTGAATCAGTTGATTGGGATGATGTGAAAAAATAGCCAAATTTTAAAAGCAAGGTCAAAGAATCTGAGGTTTTGACCAAGTTGTAACAGAGCAATGCCAAGGGCCACAAGTCCTATGATAATTTCTAAAAAAAGAAGATCCTGGACAGTTTGAATGTATTTCTTGAGAGCAGATCCTCTTTGAAGGAAAGCATATGTAAGGAGATGCAGAAATTCAGGAGACGCAGACCGGCTGACTATATGAGACTTTGAAGCATAGGGAAGGGGAAAAGGGCAAGATATTCTAAGCTAGTCCATGAGGCGAGACTAATTACTTGAATATGATGTCGAGTTGCGGGCATTTCAACAGCAGATGGATGAGTGACGGTAGTGCTATGAAGTTTGAGCACATAAAATGGAAGGTGGAGGATGCAATTGCGCAGAAGAGCAAGCGGGGGCGGGAGCTAGCTGAGCTTAGCAAGGAAGTGGAAGCAAAAGCATCTAAGTTGAGGCAGCTAGATTCTAAACTTAATTTAAGGTCTTCAAAAAAGAAAGCAATTGAGGAGGGGGACACAAAGATTTTGGAGTTGAGGGAGTTCTTAGATCACTCCTCGGTCCTTAGCTTGCAGCCTCCTCCTCCTCTTCTTTGGTTTCAGATTGTGTGAGCAGCCAAATGCTGATTTTCAGTCCTGCCACAAATTGCGAAAGCAGTGTGTTTTGGTTCCACCCAGTGGTGGTATTGGCATCTTCTATGTACATCCTTACTTGCCTATTATGTATCTCCCATCTTGCTAGCACAAGGAACAAGCGGTACCAGGCTGCACATGGGATGTGAATCTACCTCGTGCATTGGGGCTGATTGAATAGGTAAGCATGCATAATCGATTTCTTTCATGTCTTTCTTTATTAGTTCGAGGGTGTAAGATTGGTAGATGGATATTAGTTAGAAGTTGTGCATTAATTGTTCTAGTATATTAATTACATTTGGGTTTTAAAATGTAGGTTGAAGTGAAGATTTGTAGGGTTGGATCGTTTTGCTTTTCTATATCGGGTGTAAACATCATGTTAGTAAAATGTGCATGATGTACGTTGTTGCAGATATTATTGAGGAGTTACTTTTTATGTACTAAGAAAATAGGATAAGTAGGTAACCCTTTTGTGTGTACATTTGTATAACATGTGGTCTTCTCTTGGGGACATTTTGATACATCTGCCGTACTCTATGATACATTTTAATGCAATTACAATTTTCGAAGCTTTTCTACACTTGGCTCCAAATACATATATCTAATATATCTAATACTACATGGAATGCATTTATGAATTTTTTTTTTTTCTAGGAAGCTTTCTACATTTGGATGTGGTTACATAAAACTATACATAGTTAAGCAATACGTATACATGGAGTACATTTAGAATTGGATTGTACATTGCTTTTTACGGATTGTACATTTCTTTTTCAGTCATCTAGTTACTATTGGTAATGCTTTCATTCTTGCGGTGACATGGGTAGTATAAAGAAGCCAGAGAAAGGTATGTGATATGTGGTTATGGTCTCTTCATATGTATTTCAATTTCACCTCGTTATGCGGATGCCGGCAAGAACGAGTAGATCCTCCTGCAAAAGACACTTGATTTTTCAAGTTGTGTAGATGATTATTATGGAGGGAAGCATGATAAGTCAACCCCGGCCCACATCTAGGTCACCTCTGAACACACATTGAACACATTTGTAGCGGTGCATGAGAGAGGAGGAAAAGGAACATCAAGTAAGTAATTAGTTTTAAATGAATTTTTTGGATTTTATAGGAAGCAAATTGAGCTCATTATTTTAATAATAAAGACAAGCAAAGTTACAATTGTAGCTTCATATGCACAACAAATTGAGCTCCCAAAACAAAGGGTCGAATGTGGCAAACACTGGTGTGTGTCCATATTAGTTTAATTTCTACATTTTCTTGATGTTTATGTCTTTGTTGACAATGAGTTATCTTGTAGTAATCGGAACCAATGGCGAGGAGAACAATGAAGCCGCCTTTGACACTCTAAAGAAAAAGATATTATTGTAGAGGTCTTCGACACTCCAAAGAAAACAGTTGTAGACAAGGTGCAGAAGGTACCAATTCTAAAGCCAATACCACATCATCAGACCGAACTTGAAATGCTATTTTCAAATGGTAAGTCAAAAACTACTTATTGCATTTATTTATTGCATGTTCATACATTTTATTATTCGCAGAAACAGAGGAAACTAGTGGATCTATGGCCTTAGTTGGAACTACAATCGAAAAGATTGAAGAATCATGTAAGATAGGAACATATACAACTGGTACTGAAGAAATTTTAGTGGAGAATGTGGCTACAGATATGAAGCAGGTGGTTGTGGTGAAGCAAGAGAAGGAGGAATCTGAGGATAGAACAGATACAAATAGTGGTGTGAACGAGAAAGAGTCAAGAAAAAGAAAAGATACAAAGGTGTCGCGGCCGCCTAAGAGAACTAGAAGCCGGACATCGCTTGAGCAACCTGTAAGTGTAATTGGATTAGTAAATATGTGTTTTATGCTAGTTACCATTGATGCTTGGTTTGCAAGTGACATGGATAACCTTCGCATAATGGTTCCATTCTATTCGCTCCAAGTCAACCTCCCGATTAAGGTCACGTAAATATTGTGTGGAGACATTGTTTAAAGATAGGCACATGTCTAACGACATTTAGACATATTCGAAGGTATGTGAGCAGCACATTGACATCCAAATGGCTAGATGTCTTCTTTTTCTTCCTTCTAAAACTTTTTTGATTTATCGGGCGATTAGCCCCGGATGCTAATAGTATGGGGACCAAAGCGGTGAGTGCGCTTGAGAAAGGGCTACAAGGCATTGTTGTTAGTAAATGCCAAAGATATTATGGTTCCAGTTCAAGTTGAGGACCCGCCCATCATGTTTTTGGTGATTTTTTGTTTTAGAGTCTCAGAAAAAATTGCAGCACCACCTCAATGGCTTCTCCTGCAATTATTGTGTTGAACTCCATGGACCGGTATAACAAAGGGACATCAAACTCCTAAATATGTGAGCATTTTCTTTCACTATATGTACCGTGCTTGCTTAAATCTTAGTTGCATGTTCTCATTTGTGTGTGCGGGCTTCATAAGGATGTCATCACATATCTAACCAACTCTAGCTCACGTAGAGTTGAATTATATGTGAAGAATGCACTGAAGAAGGAAACTATTCCAGGTTCCACAACAAACCGGATAATGTAAGCTCGCGGTCTTTATGTGATGGCCTTTATGCAAGCTTTTGTGGATGCCCAAGTGAATTCTAAAAGCATGGTGAGTTGTTCTTATATTTCACATAAATCCTTTGGGATGTTTTTATTGTAGCGGATCTTAATTCTTGTGTTTGTTGCGTTTTTTCATCAACATGGTTCGACAAGGATTTTGCACTTGGCGTAAGAAATGTATTAATAAAAGCCATGATTGAATATGGTTTGAGAAGAAGAGATGAGACAAAACAAGTTGTCACCGCGTAAGAGTGGTAGTTAAACTCATTCCAACTTATGGAATTTAAAGCTAATTGACTATTGTACTTTGAAATTTATTTGAATAAGAAATTGTTTGCAACGCTTTTAATTTCTATCACGGGTTACAAACTAGAATTAGTTTAGACTTTTACGCCTTATCCTTAGGCTTGGTCCGGTTAGATGTATGGTTAACCTAAGCGCCTGGATTACTTCGTGGCTTATTATATTTGATCTCCAAGGCATTTTGGGTTACTATTGTCAATCAGCACCCGGTGACTATAATGGCACTCAAGTGCCAATCCAATTACCCGATGGAGTCTTCTTTTGTCGCCCATTGTCGAAATCATTGTTGTAATCGGTGTTCCAACCATTGGGATTTGGCTGTTTGGTCGATCTTCCCTTGGATGTTCTCATTACCATTGTAGACAAGTTGTATGAGCAAGGCATACCAAGATTTTAAATTCATTTATGGTGGCAATAGATGTTGGACCCTCTTCTTAGAGGTCAATGATGGGACAAACATATTTCTTTTCCCTTTGGATATTCCACTCCTCAAGTATCGAATACGGAAATAGATGTGTTATGATTACCGACCTTCCTTTCAAATGTATCTTCAATGAGGGTTTCTCTTCTCAAGATACCAAGATGGCATCCTGTGCTAACCGGGTGAAGACAAAGATTTGTGTTGGCTATTTGACCTGGTTTGTAGGCTTGAAGAATGCAAATGACTTTACCACTTATGTCCAAGAGCATCAATTTGATACTTCTCGTGCATACAATGACACAAGAGGTTCAATGCATAAAATCTCAATATGGTGAAGACATTGATAGTTTATGGAGCTTTTGCAATAGAGGTTGCTTGCTAATTAAGAAGCCTAGCATCACGCTGAAGAGATTCACAATAATAGAAGAATCTAGTGAAGACGATGAAGGTGGGGTACAAGATGAGTGTCTTTGGTACATCGATAGCAAACAAGTCGAGGACACGGGCACATCTTCGTGTATGTATCTAATTTAGGTAATACAATTATGCTTAGATGTTGTATGTTGTAGAGCTTTTGCAATACGTGATCGTATGTACATAACTTAGGTAATACAGCTTAAGCTTTCACATGATATACTAATAATTTTGTATGCATTGTAGATGTAAGGAATGATCTACAAAACAAATGTCAAATTCTTCAACAAGCTGAAGTAGATCTTCAACCAACCGATATAGAAGAAACAAATCTAAGTTCCCAATATGTTTGGTAGGGGGCTAATCCAAGGTCGAATACCATGCTTCCCGAGCTTTGGGAAATGGTTGAGAGAATCAATTGATTCGGATACTCAAGCAATTTGCTAAATCTACTTGGCACCAAGGTTTACTACATAATCCTTGGGGAGACCATCCTTTGCGAAGTAGTTGATCGCCCAATAGGGTGGACCGCCTTCCAATAGCCGGAGAATGCCCAATGCAAGTGCTACGGGCTGTGAGCACATGTAAATCTTGAAACCGGTTGGAAGAAAGGCTTGCATGATGCAATAGTACCGAGATATTATGTTCCAAATGACATAGTGATTAGGCACGGCTTCTTAAGTTATTAAGTGACGCATTAATCTTCATTTGCTTCGTAAATATAATTATGTGTACCTTTTGCACTTGTCTACAATTTGAACTTCAACATGTTCCATGCTATATTTTACAAACCAGGTAGTTCACACAAGACAAAACAAACCACGCAAATTCAATTCAATTCAAAAAGTAACACAATACAAAGCACTACAAATTCAAAGCCTTCACCTAATCCAAGGCATCCACCATTTCGGGAAGACTTCCTAGCAACATCTCATGCACATCATCGACAATGCAAAAAGCTGCACTAGCACCTTTAACCCTCGTGATTTATCTTCTTCATGGGAAATTTAGCTCCAATAATGACTCTCCACCGGTACCAATACTTTCTATCATCCAACAGCCTTATATTTGTTATCTAACTTGGCAATTTTCGATAATAGTAAGTTGATATGACCGTGTCACCCGATGATGCTCATTCTTGTAATCATCAATGACCGTTTGATCCAATACATGCTTTTCTCTAGTGCAAGCAAGAACATAGTATGGCACATCTTCCTCATTACCGTGAAGAGCAAAAGAAGCAAAATTATCACCAAACCTGATCACATCATGTAACTCCTCTACCTCATTTGCAAATATTGCGTTTCGATTCCAATTGTACCTTCAAAGATGTGCACATGGGACTAGCTTCTTCAATGTCCACTTTCCCACAGTGTTGAATAGACTCACATGCCTGCCATTCAAAGTTTATGCATGCACTGCAAAAACAAGATAGTGGTCTAACCATCAGTAAGGTTGGGTCCTCCGGACTTATGGAAGATACACAGTGCCAGCTTTGGACACCAGGAAGGGGTTGCACATCAAATGGCTTTGACCTGTCAATCTCAGCCTCCTTCACTTCCAATACACTCTACTTAACTTGAGATTTCTTTTTTTCAAACAACACAGCATCATGAGCACCCTTTATTTCAATCCCATGCTCTTTCTTTTGCTCATGGCCAAGAGTTGCTTGGCCTTGGCAGCCTCTCCATCATGTTCCCCTTCCCATGCCCCTGATCCAAGAAATTCCATTGTACACGAATGCCATGCTGACAATGGTACCGTGATATGAAGTAGAATGATCTTCGGATTTGAACCGAAAGCAAAGACAACCATCCGACCACACGAGATGATACCGCGATGTGAGATCCTCCATTCTCTTTCAACCATCAAGATGAAGTTGAAATGCATGTTGTACAAAATGTGTGTCATGACTTCTATCATCAGAAACATATAAGTGAACAGTCTTCTGCAACTTACCATTTACCTTGAAGAGAGTGATGTGTACCAAAATAGTGATCTGGTCTGCATTCCAATGTTCAGACTGCACTTCTTTGAAGGGCTGCAATGTGTAATTTTCTGCAAAGTCTACTACTGATATCACATAATCATCTCTTAGACTCAATGCTTCTCCTAAATTCCTTACTCGCCAAGGAGTCGCAAAGTTGTGATGCACAAACTTTTTCATGTGATCAAACATGGCAGATAGCATGAAAGGAGCATCTGTTTGCTTCTCCACCAATCTTAGTCTTCTAGAAGTGCCCTTCCTTGACTTCTCGTCCATATAACAGTAAGCCTGCCATTTAACATCATCTTTCATTATTCGACGATCGGGTCTCTTTTTCGACATAAGGGAATCTTTTTTTACCACATTTTTCATAATCCCCCTTATGCACTCCCGTGATTGTGCCACTCTTCCTTTCCTCTTTTGGCAAACCATTTCTCCAAAGAGTGCTAACATAAATGTAAGCTTTTGTGCCCGATAAACCCCATCATGTGTACCAACAAAGACATACATCACAATTGCAACTGCAATTTATGTGAAACTTCAGCCTCATAGAGTTGAAAGCTTTTCTAAAATTCTCGCTTGTTCATGCTTGACACAACAGCAAGTGTTTCTCTCCTTCAATTTCCTTATGCAACTTGGTTTCGTGTATTCGAACATTCTAATACCAACATCCGTGATCCGGATTCTCCTCCACAAAGTGCTCATACCTCATTCTCAGATATTGCAAAAAAGAAAATAGGTAAGTTGGAGAAGACTGCATTGAATACCTTACATATCCAAGACATAAGTAAGAAATACTATGTATACCGGTACATATCAGTTGTACATGTAAAAGATTTGATTGAATCTATACATATTCAAGACATATGTACAGATTATGTATAGTATCAATTTATAGCACATTTAATCCTACATCCTTACACTATGTACATATATATCACATAATATACATGAAATACTTCCAAGAGCAAGTAGATGACCCCATAAACCTCATTTACATGTATAATACATTAAGCAAAATAGACAGAAAAGGCTACATCAAAGCAAGTAAACTAAGATTGGCAAAGGAGTTCACTTCTGGCACATTTAATCTTACATCCTTACACTATGTACATATATATCACATAATATACATGAAATACATCCAAGAGCAAGTAGATGACCCCATAAACTGATATGGGGGCATGCTAGGGGGTGTGGTCCAGAGAAGAAGATAATAAGGCAATGGGGACATTTGGAAAAACCAATGGTTAAAGGGGGCAAGATACTTTAATCAACCATTAAAGGAAAAGGGAGATATTTTTAAAGATAAGGGAAAATATCTTAAGGAGAAATAGTCTTCGTGCAAAATAGTACCGTAAAAAGGCATGGATCGAGATGGGATAAAATAGCAGCAGCAACACCTTTTCGCCAGCAAAAAGGCCCGATTTGGGTTATAAGACAGGAGACATCGGCCCGTTTAGGAGGAGAGCGGAGCTTCAGACCTGGTTTTCCGGCTGCTGCAGACAAAACCCGGCACTCTGATACACCTGTTCATGATTTCGGTTGCAGCAACTTAGTTGACGGCTGCTTCCTCCTCGAATTGGCCCCGCCTCTCCTTGAATCGGCCGAAGATCTTGTTAATGTGGCTTCGGTCCGCAAAGTGGTTGGCCGCTTTCCAGATAAGCCTGCGGTTGAACCGAGTTCTATTCTTTGGTGACGGTGAATGAGCCCATTCGAGCCCAATACCATTGTAAGATCTGGACCGTTCGCAGTTAGTAAGGGATAATAGGTCAAGGCCCGTGATCCTTTCATTCTTTTCCCCTCGAAATTGCCTTAAAGATCTTGGTCCGGATCCGTTGGTGGAGACCGATGCCCAAATCCATTGGTTGTAGAAACCAAGTAACTTGATCTTATATAAAGATTGTTATCTTTAAAATCTTGTCTCAGAAAACCGCAGATCAAAGCATCTACGCCTTTTAAGCTTTTCCCTAAGTTTATCAAGTGGTGGTATCGAGCAAGTTGATCCTCGACCGATCAATGGCCCAACGCTTCAATGTTATCAAGCATGACGCAAAGCCTTGTCTAACGCTGGTTATATTGCATCCCAACAAGATACCTATGCCTAGTAGCCAAAGAAGAGTATGATAGGCAAGTGGAATTGTTGGCTATTCGGCATCGCCTCTTCCAGATATTTATCGCCAGCCTCCTCCTAATAATAGTCCTCCTCCAAGAAATCCTCCACCGCCACCTAAGCTGAGAAAATGGTTAGAGAAAGCGGACATGCCGCCTCTTCAAAGGGGAAAGACAAAGCCCCTGGCCAAGGTTGTTTAGTTTTATCACCAATGGGAAAAGTTCTTTTTGAACGAAAGTGTGTGCAAATGATGTGGAAAGACCGCAAGCCATGGACACTTATTTGAAGATCGAGCTCCAAGCATGGTGGCAAGGCAGACGAGAATGTGATCCCAGGATCATTAATTGGGAAAGTTTCAAAACGGCTTTTGAAGCGCACTATTTACCCTCTAACTATCACAAAGCTGAGTTACGAGGGAATGGGATCGCCTCAAAATGGGGAAACCGAGTATTCAGTCCTATACTTCCAAATTCACTCATTTAGCGGCACTAATAAGAAATTTGGATGGGAAAGAGCTTCCGAGAAAATATGTCAAATGGATGTAGGGATGATATTTATGAAATGGAAATATTCTTCCCAAAAGATTTAAATGAAGCCATAAAACTAGCATCCCGCAGTTGGAGCGGAAACTAGATCCAAAGTCTAGGAAGTTTGATATTTGGGATGAGGAAACTTCAGACCAAGAGGACAAAAAGAGTGGCAAAGAGAAAAATGGAAGTAAGGATTCTTCCAAGAACGCTAAGAGGAAGAGAAATAATGACAATGGTAATGGTTCAACGGGGTTGAGGAGGGAAGTCAAATTAAACTGCGGAAGGAAATTAAGGAACCAAAAGGTGGGTGCTATAGATGCGGAGGAAATCATTTCCTAAGGGATTGCCCGTTTAGGGAAGGGGGAATCACAAAAGTGGAACCATCTAAACCTCAAAAGGTTGTACCAATACATGCTATAGAAGGTCCCAAGCCCGTGGTTGTAGAAATGCATGCTATTGAAGGTCCTAAGCCCGTGGAGGATATACCTGATACCTCTAAAGCTGCTGAAGATTGGAAGAAATGTGAGGAACGGGCAAAGGCTATAGCCAAAGAAAGGAAGTGGCTCAAAATTGGTACTATGGGGTAAAAACCATAAAAAAATTTACATTTCTTAGGATAAGATTTGTAAGGTTTGATTTGATTTGGTTTGTAATATTTGATTTTTATGTGGAATAAAAATTAAATTGTTATGAAAGCATGGTGTATTGGATGTAAATTTTGAGAGGGGGTAATTGTTGTTATAGCACAATTGACCTAGCAAAATTACATCTGTATTGCGGAGATACAATATTTTGGTATCGTGGAGATACTATCAATAAGTATCGTGGAGATACAAACGATAGTGATGTGCCACGGAGGTACACGGATATATCGTACTGTGGAAGTACGCCGCGATATCCGTGAACTATTCCCCGAATTTGCACAACCTTCGACGACGATGGGGCAACGCTTTTTAAGAAGGGATGGGGCCCATCGAGTTGCCTTTTAGAAGATCGCGACCATCTTCTTTTTAAGAAGGGATGGATTGATATGGGGCATGCTAGGGGTGGTTCGAGAAGAAAATAATAAGGCAATGGGGACATTTGGAAAACCAATGGTTAAAGGGGCAAGATACTTTAATCAATCATTAAAGGAAAAGGGAGATATTTTAAAGATAAGGAAAATATCTTAAGGAGAAATAGTCTTCGTGCAAAATAGTACCGTGAAAAAGGCATGGATCGAGATGGGATAAAATAGCAAGAAAGAACACCTTTTCGCCAAAGAAAAGGCCCCATTTGGGTTATAAGACGATACATCTACCGCTTTAGGAGGAGAATGAGCTTCAGACCTGGTTTTCCCACCGCCGCAGACAAAACCCGCACTGATACACCTGCTCATGATTTCGGGTCGGCAAAGAACTTAGTTGACTCACGCTTCCTCAATTCGGCCCCCCCGCCTCCTTGAATCACCGAAGATCTTGTTAGCGTGGCTTCGGGTCCGTAGTTGGTTGCCGGCTTTCCGTGATAAGCTCTCGGCTGAACCGAAGTTCTATTCTTTGGTGACGGAATGAGCCCATTCGAGCCCAATACCATTGTAAGATCTGACCGCTCGCAAAGCCGGGGATAATAGGTCAGCCCCCATCCTTTCATTCTTTTCCCCTGAAATTGCCTTAAAGATCTTGGTCCGATCCGTTGGGTGGAGACGGATGCCCAAATCCATTGGTTGTAGAAACCAAGTAACTTGATCTTATATAAAGATTGTTATCTTTTAAAATCTTGTCTGTAAAACTGCAGATCAAAGCATCTACGCCTTTGCTTTTCTTCCCCTAAGCTGCATCAAGTGGTATCGAGCAAGTTGATCCTCGGATGACAATGGCCTAACGTCAATGTTACCGGCACCGGTGTCGACAAACCTTGTCTAACGCCGGTTATATTGCATCCCAACAAGATACCTATGCCTAGTAGTGAGAAGAGTATGCGATAGGCAAGTGGAATTGTTGGCTATTCTGTACCGCTTCCTTCCAGATATTTATCAGCAGCCTCCTCTGCCTAATAGTCCTCCTCCAGTAAATCCTCCACCGCCACCCCTGCCGAGCGGAGCTCGTGACCTGGTTTCTTCCGGCTGGCAGACAAAACCCGGCACTCCGATACACCTGTTCATGATTTCGGTTGCAGCAACTTAGTTGACGGCTGCTTCCTCTCGAATTCGTCCTGCCTCTCCTTGAATCAGTCGAAGATCTTGTTAACAGGGCTTCTGGGTCCGCAGTGGTTGCTGGCTTTCCAGATAAGCCTGCGGTTGAACCGAGTTCTATTCTTTGGTGACGGTGAATGAGCCCATTCGAGCCCAATACCATTGTAAGATCGGACTGTTCGCAAGCTGAAGGGATAATAGGCTGCGTCCAGATCCTTTCATTCTTTTTCCCTGGGAAATTGCCTTAAGATCTTGTTCTGGATCCGGTTGGGTGGAGACTGGATGCCCAAATCCATTGGTTGTGGAAACCAAGTAACTTGATCTTATATAAAGATTGTTATCTTTTAAAATCTTGTCTGTAAAACTGCAGATCAAAGCATCTACGCCTTTAAGCTTTTCCCTTAAAGCGTATCATAAACCTCATTTACATGTATAATACAGTAAAACAGACCGAAAAGGCTACATCAAAGCAAGTAAACTAAGATTGGTAGAGGAGTTCACATATGTGCATGAAAATGTACATGAAAACAAAAAAGAAACTGAAATGTAATAGTTTTTTTGACAAAAGCTTTAATACCGAGGAATGTCAAGATAATTTGGATTGCCTGTTTTTTTTTTTCCCTCACATCCCCTCAGACTTTGGTGAAACCTTGGTGTTGTTGCCGTAACCGGATGACTTTAGCTTGGTTTCTTCATCCAAACGATCAGATCTAGCCTTCCCGCCTCGCTAATGCCCAAATGTTTGAACCAGAATTGCCATTCTCTTTCTTCTCGCTAGCAAAGATATGAAAGATTTCGGGATGGCATTTGAGCATCTTGCAAGCAATTCCCTTTTGCTTCAAATCACCATTTTTTCCCACAACCATTGATAAACCCGAGTGCTTGGCAGCCAATTTATCACCACTATTAGAGCATTTTACCTCTTCCAATCCATCTTTAAGGTTTTCTAAAATTGCATGCTTGACCATTGCTTGTAAAGGCAACCCAATCACAGGTTCAAAAGCTCCAATAGCCTCTGCGGATCTTGCAAGAATCTAGAAGCAAATAAGTACCTTTGATTAGGAGCCAGAGATTCAACTTTTTTCTCATAACAAGAACTATATTTTGCACACTGGTCCTTATTTTTTGGTAACATACCTTGAGGATGTACTACCCTTTTCAATTTCGCTATCATGCTCGCCATCTTCTTTTTCCGCTTTCATCTCTCCCACTTTCGAAATTATCGTGATGCCACCGTTGTTTACTCTTCACAATTTTGAATTCACCAGATGCCATCCGATGTTTGCCACATCGGGCCCAAAAATCACCAAATTGCATGTTTTTCTCGATCGCCACATTCAGCTTTCAAAATCACGCAGATTGCATGTTTTCCGATCCGGAAAAAAATTCAAATTGTGTTCTACTTTCTTGGTTCGATCTGGGAATTTTCTTTGAAGGAAATGTTTCGAGGGAATTTTCCTCGAGGAAATTGAGGAGGAATTTCCTCCGTGAGTTTTCGCGATCAACCGTAGGCCTCTACTGGCCATAATTACAAACAAACGGAATTTTGCCCCTTTTAAATATATAAGACAAAATTTATACATGAAATAAGTACATTTAAAATTCAGCAACCCGCTCAAAAGTTTACATGAATTGCCCCCTAATGTATGATACCCTAACGTGCTTTTACCCCCACATTCTTTTGGAACCATGTTATTTTACATGAAAAGGACGAGGGAACTTTTAAAACCGTGATATTGTTTTTATAATATGCCCCGCTTTCCCCGAAAAAAAAAAAAAAATGTTAAGGAAAATTACGCGGTCCGCTTTTTCTCAAGATGCGAAGTCTAAAAGATAAAGAGCACAACTAAAACCAATGAAAATGTCGCCCCTTCGTGAACCAAAGTGCCGATCCCATCCGGCTCAATTTTATTCATAAAAATTTCAATTAGATTGTATTTACAATGGTTGAAGATACCATGATGGTCGCCGACACAAATATTACATCATCTTCGTGACACGCACCACCCATCGGGAACAAAGATGCAAAAGATCTGAAGATGTTCCAAGCCACAAGAGAGCAACTTGAAGAGAGTAGAAATCAACACTTAGCCCGAATCAATGCATGTCACTTAACCTCTTCTTGTCCTTTTTGTCAATGGATCTGGTCTTTTCCATGTCTCCCCGATCATGTCCTTTCGCTCACGATCCAGACCGGAAAGGCAAAATCAAGGGAAAGTGATGCTACAGACAATACAAATAAGAAGACAACCAGTTCTAAGGGCCATTTCAAGAAAGTAGGTTCCGAGGCCCTTTCTAGACTCAAGGAAGTCAGGAAAGGTCCTAAGGCCCCTCCGAGGGCCATTATCGAATCGCAGTCAAGCAATATCTTAGAGCCCTCCCCAAAAAAGAACTCTTTTTTAAATAGAAAAAAGTTTGAGGGCCTTTCTCGACCCCAAGTCGAAATTTCTCGACTCACACGAAGTCGAGAAATGTAGCTTTTAGAGCCAAAAAAAACTTTTTCCCCTTTTTAAGTAGGAAAAAAAAGGTTTTTTTTAGGGCCTTTCTCGACTCGCAAGTCGAGAAAGGTAGCTCAGAGTGAAAACGCAAGTCTGAGGGCCTTTCTCGACTCGCGAGTCGAGAAAGGTAGCTTAGAGTGAAAACGCAAGTCTGAGGACCCTAAGTCGAAAGGTCAACTTCAGTGAAAAAGCAGTGTCAGGTGGGCCAATTCTGTGCAACAAGTGTGGCAAACCTACTTGCCTACAAATATAGTTTCTATCTCCAATTTTATGGAGCACAAATCATGACTAATTGGACCATATTCTATGTATTTTCTATGCATTTTCTAATGCACACAACCTCCTATGCATTTTCTATGTATACATATACAAAATGAATGTAGGCTCGAAAAAAATGGGACTTTAATAATAGGATGAGCTAGACAATACAATATGAGCTAAAATAATATAGACATTATAATATCCCATTGGGCTTGGATAAATATCCCATTGATGCCCCGCTTTTTTCTGCTTGAAAAAAATGAGATTTTAATAATAAGACGAGCTAAACAATATAATATGATCTAAAATAATATATAACATATATGGCATTAGAATTTATTTCATTAGAATTTTAATCCATACCCATACGCTATATCCTAATCCATACGCATACGCTATACCCCGCCTTTTTTTGTTACGTACACTCTATATTCCAATTTTTTCTCCCACCCATGCTTAAATTTGAAATTTGAAATTTAAAAAGGGGGGAGATTTGGTACATACCTTTGAAAAAGAAGAGATTTAGGGCATGTGTCACTGTCGAGATTTGGTACACACGCCCAAAATCGTGGCTATGGAGAGCGCAAAATCCTGGCTATGGCATCAAGCTCTAACTCGCTCCTCGGCTCTAGCTCTAATCCCTCCCCGCTCTAATCCCGCCTCCCCGAAGTGCCGCAAACCGGCCAATCTAGCTACGCCTCTTGCGATGGTATGGCAAAGAAGCAAGGGTAATTTTGAGGCATAACCATACCTCCCTTGTTAAGATTGAAAATAACATGGACAATCGTGGAAATAAACAAAGAATGCATGGAATAATGTTTGATTATGCCAAAACATCATGCTAAAGATGTGAGATGTGAAAAGCCTGATCACCGGTTCTACGGCTCGAGATACCGAAATTTCGAGCTTAAGGTTCTCGAGATCTGAAAGATATTACATTGCACCTTAACTTGCTTGTTTGATGGATTATGTGGAGGGAAGGGTATGAACATATCTGGTAAAAAAATTGTTACCTGGTCTTGATTTGGAACATGTGGGTAAAGACCGGATTTGGCATAAAGCGATTGATTGGCAACTTCAAGTGGCAAAACGGCGGCATAAATCTGTGCAGTCGAGCCCCATTCTTGAATCCCTAAGCGGCCGCCATAGCTGTTCTTGAAGTCTTGTCTGTGGTAAATCATCACTATAGGTCGCCATAGTTCCGCCGCTTGGGATTCCGTGTCCCAAGGTAATGGTTGCCGCCCCGGAAAAAGCAAAATAGCTATTCATGGTGGAGATGTCGTGCAGACACGCAGTCACATCTTAGATGTCGGAAAGCATAAATACTGCTTGTCGATGCAAAGCTTCTTTCCGCCATAGCCATGGACGACAAACACAAATCATCAATAGGAAGTACCTGAAAACCTCATTTCTCGGTCCGGCAGGTTCGCCCAAGATAATCCTTATCAAAAAGCTCTTAGACTTGCCGGCGGATTCAAGCAAGAGAAGCATCAAAATGGGAGGTCACCGTGGAAGAATCTTGAATGGTTGCCGTGACTCCTCTTTGTGAAGAATGAAGAATGGAGGTGATTTAGAAGAATGAAGAATGAAGTAAGGAGCCTAACCCCGATGTTTTTCCAAGAATGAAGTAAGGAGCCTAACTCGCTATTTTTCGAGCGTCATGAAGAAGAGAAATGCAAGCACGGACAAATATATGAGCCGCCAAAGGCACAAGCGGTTTTATACGCCTAAAGGGTTTGTGCCACCATGTATGCCCAAGAAAGAAATACTTTGTGCCCATTTCTTACCTTGGTCATCCGGCCATGGCCTTCTCAATAAGGCTTGGGAGCACATATGGGAGAATTGTGCCCATTCTCAAGCCTCGTGGAAGTAGAAAAAAACTTCTTTAATTATATATTGCGCGAAATTGTTTAATTATTTATCGTCTGCCTAATTAATTAGTTAATTAGTTATATTATTTAAGTCGCCTAATTAATCTTTTATTTTTTCGAATATCCCACCCCTTTTGCCCCTTTGCCCCTACCCATACCCCTTTCCCTAAACCACCCCTTTGCCCCTATCCATATACCCCAGCCCTTTTGCCCTACCCATACCCCCTTATATCCCCTTTTGCCCCTTTGCTCTCCCCTTTTGCCCCTACTCCTCTTCCCCATGCCATGCCCTCCTCTTTGCCCTTCCCTCCTCCTCCCCCTCCCATACCCATTTTGGCCCTCGGTCCTTTTTGCCTCCCGTGCTCCTTTGCCTTTTCCCCTCCCTCCCTCCCTCCCTCCCTGTCTCCCTTCCTTCCTACTCTTCTTTCTCCACCATCCCCCCTTCATTTTTGGGAATTGTCATATTCTTATTTTATCAAGAAAAAATCTAATAATGATTCAATGGCAACTTTTTTTTTTTTCCATGAGTCCCATTTTCACCCGAGTCCCAAACTTCTAGATTTGACCCACTTTAATTAAATGCGACTTTTTGTCCTTCTCGTAAGCATATGTTGTTGTTGGATCGCCTTTATTTCGGTTTAAGACATATTCTTGAGCCCGAGCATGCATCTCTGTACCAAAATCGCTCTTCCCAAGAAATTATGTTAAGATAGAATAGAATAGATTTTTAGCCCCACTTGAGGGCCATGTGAGAATAGAATAGAATAGAATGATGTGAGAAAATGGTATTAAGGCAAAAATGCCCGTGGAAAAACGGCAAATTAACGGAAATGATTATGGGCCAGACTTGGTTATCATCTGAGGGGAGCTTCACCTAAAAGCCTTCATCGATCTTTTTTAGGTTTCGCACAATCTCCATTCTTCAGATTCTCGGTAACATCAAGTATGCGCCCGATTCTATGAAAGTGAAACCGTAAAGGTGAACTGCTGCTTTCTTTTGCATATGATTTTTTTTAGGCTCGACCTTTGCATTTTGATTTGTGATAGGTCTAAGAGCAACATGCTAAATAAGGCAGCGGAGGTCATTCGAATACATATTCAAGGCTTTGACGTCTTGGATCTGTTTTATCTATATTCCAGCTTATACATATAACTTTCTCTTTGCTTCTGCTGATAGAAATTTGTTGAATAAGTAGATAGGAGCAAGTACATCTAATGTTAAATAAAGCTGCAAATAAATCATTGGCAAAGATGTCGATTGTACATGATAAAAAACTGGATTTTGGATCAGATAATTCCTCTTTGTATTTGTGTTGAATTTGCTTTCTATGCAAGCTACGTGGTGGGTCCGCCATTTTTGTTGAAGGAAAAGGAACATCCATCATTTTTTGTTATATAGATGAGATGATTATTTTGTTAGCAATCTATGAAATATCACCAGCTCCCATTTCAATTCTATGTGCATTTATTGTGTATACTTGAATGTATTGAATTTCTTCAATGAACTTTTGCTGAGTTGTGTAAGTTTTGATGGTTTGCATCATAGGCTTTGACATAAACTATGACCTCAAAACAACTTTGAACACCTCAACGGAACATAGGGCTCACATTCTAACAAGGGAAATCACACTGCCATAAAATTGCGAGTAGACACACTGTCTTAGTTTGCCATTCTATTTGGCAGGCCTCTATTGGCTTAGTTTTGCATTCTATTTGGCAGGCCCATTGCATTAAGATATGTGAATAACGTAAACATATTTGTTTCACAGTAGATATTTTAGCTCAGTTGAACAGTCAATCACACTTATCATAGTGCTGCTAAAGCTTAGTAAATCAAACTGTTCAAAGTCCATTTAGAGCAAGGCTATTTATTTCAGTTGCAGCTTCTAGATTATGCACTCTCACTAACAACTGTTTTCAGAAAGATACAAGATATGCTAGAACATGTAAACATGTGTATCATTGGAGGCTGATCCTTGGACCACATTGAACTCAATCTTAAATACTTTAGAATGATATGTATGCAGGCTGTTGACATTTACCTGACTTGAGAGCATTCCTACAATGATTCAAGCCTATGGAATAAGCAACCTTCAATAAATGTTGAGTGCTTTGAGCTTTTAGAATGTGTTGTCTAGGGCTTCAAATTGCTCTTTATATAAAGGCAACACTCGGCCTTTATCTCCACGAGCATTTAAACAAATCAACAACCAACAAAAAAATATTCACTCTTGCATTTGTCTCTCTATCTCGTTCCTAGCCAAATTGCACATTCTAGCCATCCCACCTTGTACCAATCCCAACATATCACAATCTTGCTAAATCCTGGCAATGTCGGGCACCTGAAGCACCTATTATTATAGCGACTTAGAGCGCACTGACACATAAAATCGTTGTTTGGTGAAATTTATGGATACCAGACAAGTAACGTATGCGTACCTAATCTTTTATTCATGTTTGGTGAAATTTATAGGATAATAGACATGTAATGTATGCGTACCTAATCTTTATGTGAGACAAATCATATCAACTCTCAACACATCAAAATTTGTCATTGTAAGAACATCGCACATCGCACATCACACAAGAATAGGCGTTGTAACAGTATCAGCCATTATACAAAAGTAACACACTTTTATTAAAGGCATGTGAAAACACACAAGCTCTTATATTAGCGCGACAAGCCAGGCACACGTTTACTACACAAGGATGGTTTGCATGTGCATTTAGTTGTAGAAAACTAATAATAATTTTTTTTGGTGGCCTTGTGAATCGCACTACAGATATTTGATGAATGAGTTTCGAGAGGGGGCTTGTGGTGAAATTGGCAGACCAAAATCGGCCCATGCTACTTTAGAAATGGTCATTTTTTGTTCTCCCTTTGGCTTGGCTCCACATAAAGACCAGCGTGCTCTCAGACGTCAATATCGCAACAAGGGAAGCTTTTTTTAAATTAAATTTTCCATATTTAGATTCGTCTCAAAATTCTGAACAAAATGATGTAATTTTTATTATATGTTAATGACTTATAATATTTTGTCAAAAATAATACAGGTTATTATTAGTTATTTTTAAACGTGTTTGTAACAACTATCCCTTACTTATTTTTTATTAGCCCGAACTTGCAGCTGAGTAGACATCGTGGACTCAGTTTTTTATTGCAAAATTTTACATCCCTTTCTTGGTTGCATGTGAACAATGAGCTGTCTTGCTAGATAAAACAATAAACTGGCCATTAAGAAGGACCCACTCTAAGGCCAATGGTGGGACAAATGTAGCTGGCCTAAAGTCTTCTCTAACTAATGCAGCAGCCATGGACTCTACTGCAGCAGCTATGGAGGAAGATTGGTTTTCTGATATCCTGGCTTTTCCATCGCTCTTCTTGGGCAAGATGGAGAAGCAGATGATCAATAAGAAGCAATGTTTTGCGATCTGCACATTAGCAGACTATGTGGCACACTACGCAAGCCACTGGTGGAATAACTGGTTTAAGCAGGAATTAAAGTCAAGTTCTGCAGGTAGAGTGGGGATGGAGCTGGTTAAAGGCTTGAAGAAGGGTCTGCAACTCCTTCAGATCTGTGCTGCAAAAGATTCCACTGTTGTTTGGACCATTCTTCGCGGTGCTGGACCATTTCGAGAGGTTATTGAGGATGTGAGAAGGTACGCTCAGATAATGAATCGTTTGTTTGCTTCAGATTTAGAGAAACGAGAAATTGTTAAACAGCTTAGACATAAGGTAGAATTTGATTGCCGAGTTTTGCATACAAGCCTTGGATACGCTTGTCGGCTGGACAGAATTACACTATTAGAGGGCTTAAAGTCATCAAATAATAACGGTTTGCTACTCCACGATACCCTGCTTTCCTGCTTGATTTCAATCTTAGAGAAAAGATTGCTTTCAGATATTGATGAAAGCAATCTAACTGAAAAGGAAAGGGTTTTTTTGGGGCAAGGCACTTATGGATATGTTATGAAGGCAAACTTGTATGGATTACCTGTGGCAGTGAAAAAATTCCTCTACAAAGATCATTTTGAGGACGAGAAAAAAATATTCAAGGAATTCTTGAAAACGGATTATCCCTCCCATGTTGTCGGAATATTAGGTTGCTCAGAAAGCAGTATCATCTTAGAGCTTATGGATAAAAATCTTAAACAGCTTAAAGAAAAAGGTCCGTCTTTGCTATTTTCTGAGTCAATTGATATTATGATTCAAATTGCAGAGGGCATGAGATTTCTGCATGGTCACGATGTGATTTATCGAGATTTGAAACCTGCCAACGTCTTGATACAGGTCAGGGAGGGTCAAGGTCGTGTCGTCATTGCTGATTTCGGTGTCTCTAAAGAACAGTTTCAGACAGAACTCATCAATACTTCCTACACAGGTACAAGGTTATATATGGCCCCGGAGATGATGCAAGAGGGTTGTAGTAAGTACTCAAGAAAAGTGGACGTCCATAGCTTTGGCATGGTCTGTTGGGAAATTCTTACAGGTAAGCAAACAGATCTAAAGCCCATACAGCTGAAGAATGGCAAAAGGCCTCCGTTGCCTGAAAACATTCCAATCAGTCTTGGGAGGTTAATTCAACGTTGCTGGGACCAGGAGGCGTATAAACGTCCTAAATTTGAAGAAATCTGTGATGAACTGTGGCTTGTTAAAGAAAAGTGTCTGACTGGATGCATAACAGAAGATGTAGAAGCAGCATTATTGGATGACAAAACAGAGTTAAGTTTTAGCATAGCTGGGCTAAATTGCCTCAGGATTGAGAATCGATGGGCGAAGCTGCGCAAAGCCACCAGAGAAAAATGGGGAATCGACAACGTAAACAAATTCAATTTTGCTATTACAGGCCACATCGGAGTAGGCAAATCATCGTTGCTGAATGCGCTTCTTGGTTTCGACCCAAAATCGGAAGGTAAGATTAATAAGGTCAAATGAAAATGCCTCAAATTTAAGCAGATTTTAGAATTTTATTCAGATTTCAAAAGTCAAAAGCTGCGTGTTGGTGTTTCAGGAGCCGCAAAATCAGACATCACAATGAACCCAACTAGCTACACCCACCCGCATTTCACAAACTTCGTTTTCTGGGTTTTACCAGGACCTGGAACGAGAGTGGAGACTTACTACGAGGATAATGCGCTTCATGCTTTCGACGCAATTGTTATAGTCACAGGCGACAGAATCACAACTTTTGACGTCGAAATTGCGAAGCAATCCCATGAAGCCAAATTGCCTGTAGCATTTGTGCGATCAAAGGCAGATATTATTATCAGAGATATTGCCACAGATGATGATATCTCCATGGCAGATGCTGCCAAAGAGTTTGAAGTGATAATGAGAGATCATTTCAAAGCCGAAATGTATAGGGCTGGTTTAAAGGGCATCAAACTTTTCTTGGTTAGTAGTCGGGCCTTCTACCCCAAGACAACACCATACAAGCTTGGACAGGATAAAAGCTTGCAAGGCATGGACGAACCTCTGCTGTTGCAGTTTATATCAGAGAAAGCTGCAAACCGGTTCCCTGATTACACTGGTTAGACCATTTTTCTCTTCTCTTTTAATGCTTGTTTAGCTCATGACAATTTTTATATTTAACTATAAGCCTTGGTGCATGCAGATCAATTGAGGGCTACGCAGAAGTTGCAGTCGAAGTTGTTAAATTGTTAAGTTGAGGAACAAAAATAAAGCATGCTATACCTTAAAAAGTATTAGTAATACACGCCACCTTGGGATTACTGTTATTTTGCTCTCAAATTATTTCTGATAATTTCATGTCAACCAGCATCTCAATTTTGCATAATATAATTTACAGGCAAATTATAAACACTGAAAGATTACAATATTACAGGATTACACTGAAGCTTTTCAACATTACACTGAAACATTCCAAGATATTCCAAGATTACAAAACAAAGTTAACTGCAAGGTTAACTCCAAAATTTGAAGGTTTATCCAAAATATTACAAAGAGTTTATTCAAGATCGATTCTTATCCAAAGCATTACCGATCAGCCCCGCTAAAGCCTTGAGATCAACGCCACCAAAGTTGAAAGTGCAATTAGAAAACGCTCGATTGTTGATGACAGACCAATAAACTTGCCAATTGCCTTTGCACCGGGGTGCTCCTTGCTTAGAGTAGCATAGAAATCCTCATCAAATGGATCATCATCAATTTCACGCGGTTCGCGTTCACCATATGATTGTCTAATGCAACCGGGCATCATTGCACGCTTTTGATTCCAATACGTAAAACATCAGAATCCTTATTCTCCTTCCCAGAATCTTTTGCATCTACAACAGCTGGAATCAACAAAGAACTTCGACCGTAAAATGATTGCAAATCAACCCGGCAAGAACAAAGATCTCGACTGTTATAGCAGAAGCTTGTTTACGCACTTCAGCTGCAAAACAAAACAAATAAATAAACAAAAGAAACTAGAACGTGTCTGGCGATGCCGGGCATTAGTCCTGGACGTGTGGAATGGCTAGACGTAATGGACTTTATAGGTGCAATAAAGAGCTATGAAATTAGATGTAATAGAGTGCCAAGCGCTAAGGGTTGTAGATGAGATGTAATCATGTATGTAGATGTAATAGAGTGTCAGTGGTCTAAGCAATATAGAATTTGGTAAGTCACCATGTTGGACTCCATCTTTAAGAGTCGTAATTTACTTAGATACATAATCATGATATCTTAAACCCTAAACATAAGCACTAAATACTAAATTTGTGGTAATGATGACATGGTTGATAGCAATGCATGATCCATCTAAGAGATGCTCTATGTATTCATGATGTAATAAATCCTCAAACCCTAAATGCTCAAATCCTTAAACCCAGAAGTTTAACACTAAACCCTAAATGAGTGATTTATCAAATATGTTTGACATGTTCAATTATTTAGTACCATTACCTTAGGCCAGACAGTGCGACCGACGATGCCTGGCATTAGTCTTGAGCATGTGAAGGGTAGATGTAATGGAGTTTACATGTGGAATAGATGATTGTAGATACTGAGGATGGAATGGAGTGCTTAGATGCGAAGGACATTGGTGTATAATATTTGGAGTGGGATGAGAAATACAAATGATGTCGTTAAACAAGAACATAGCATTAAGATGGATGGATGGATACAATTTTAATGTCTATGGAAGCTTTCTGAGCATATGAGCAACAAAAGAGAGCTTACATCCTGCTCAAATAGTGCAACAAAGAGATGTTTGCAAGCTCACATAGATTATAATTTGTAGTTGTCCAAGTGAATGATCTTAGTTCCACACACATACACAAAAAAGAACACACACATGAAGCCTACAAAAGAAGTTGGTCGCAAAGGGTTGTAGCAATTTATTTTCTACAAAGTAGATATTTTCAACAATCGCCTATTATTTCAACATCACATTGGTATCGAACCAATCATTGGTATCAAACCAATCGGCTATTATTTCAACGACCTCTATTCATTTTCATTCAAGTGGCCAAGTGATGGAAAACCTAATGTTGCAAAGATATGTTAAAGCTCCATTCAATTGTTCTTATTGGCATCAACCAAAAAGCTCTTATAACTTCATAACAAAAACATCACCTCGTGATACAGATTAGGCCTAGGATTGTTTTAGCAAAACATGTGTATTTATGTTGTGGCCATAGCTTTGGAACCTTGCAACTTGCATAAAGTATTGCTTCCTGACTCTCATAGTTTAGCTTTCCAACAATATTTGACAAAACATTATGTTTTATTAGACATGTCATAATAAGACAATTAGTTTACGTTGTTTGAGTTCAGCAACACATCCTTAAAATAATTCTCTAACTTCTATGAAGGTAAGCCAAAACAATTGAGCCAGCCATCCGACCACATACTTTTGAAACCCCGCAGAAAATGTATCTTCCCGTGAGGCAAAGGAATCTTTATGGAATGCTGCAAGTTGAACTGTACATAGGAATAAAGTTGAATAAACTCAAAATCACCGCAACAAAGATCTGCAAGTGGAGTGATGCAAGTTTAACCGCACCAACCGAAAAAAGTCCGCAATAAAGATGCGCAAGCTTTTGCTCTAGAATAGCAAAGATTTGTCTTTAACAAAGTTCATGATAACAGATTGTGATTTCACGACAAACGTTTCCCATCCTCTATTTGCTCTACAAATGCCCTTAACATATTTAGTGATTCTGCCGTCAACTGCACATCAGCAAACTCAGCAACCCCTTGATCTCACCTTCGAAATGTTTCAAAAAGTTCATCCCTAATTATACGCAGAGTAGACCCAAACAAATTTGATGTTAGAGCTGCAAAGATATTCACAACTGGAAAAGAGCCAACTGCCTATAACTCCAAAAGTCTCCAAAACTAAATACATGTCTTTTGCTTACATCTCTGCGTGACACAGTTTAATCCACAACATAATGCATTACCAAGGCTGAAAAAAGACCCGCTTCGAAAAATCTAAAGTTGATAATAGGTATCCCGGGCCAAAGCGTGTGAAAAGCTAACAATGCATCAAGAACTCCGCCTGTAATCCCATAATAGCACGATCACATAACTCAAGGTATTTCGATGGTTGGCAATACCTATGACAAAAGCAAAGATTATGCATTGTGTGCGAATGCATTTGCATTCTTTTGTTAAAAGGATAATAATGGGATTAGTCCAAGGTTATGCTTGGCCAAAGTTTTTTCTGCAGATATTTCTTCCTTTGTCTGTGGCTTTCTAATGCCTCCATAAAAGCTCCAGATTTGCTTCCTTCTTCATGATGTGCTCTCCGGTTTATCGCATTCGCCTCCACCTTGATCCAACAAAGATATTGGTTGAATTCTAACTATACAAGATTCGAAATGAAAAGTTAAAGAACCAAAGGAGAAGCAAATTAATACTCTGCAGCATACCTCTGACAAATTTGTATGTAGCCATCTCTACTTTGCTTCAAGCTTAACTGCAAGCCCAGTTCGTTGTTCCTGAAAGATTAGCATTGATATTTAGTGCTGGACTAACTCTGATATTTCAACAATACAAAACCCGAGCTTTGATATGTAACCCCCAAATTGGCATAAACCTCGCCTTCAAGCTTAACCGCAAGCCTCCGGTTCGTTGTTCCAAAAGATTAGCATTGATATTTAGTAATCGAACTACAAAACCGATATTTCAACAATACAAAAAACCTCGAAGCTTTGATACGTAACCCTAACTGCTCCTCCTCATGGCCGTGGATGAGGAGGAAAAACGCATATCTGCCGGGTCATCTCGCGTTCATTGTCGATGTTTTTATATTGCAAAGCAGGGGCAAACTTAGGAAAGGCAAAGACATCCTTGAAAATGAATGACTGATTGCACACAAATCCTTATCTAAAGGGAAGAGGATTTATGTGATTTACTAAGCAAATCTAAACCTCGTGATTGGGGATGAACTCAGAAAATAGAAACGGCAGATTCATCCATAAAAATGCACAAATAAACATAGGGTGTTGGGTTTTATACACCTTGGCTGACTTCTACGCATTCGATTCTCGCTTCAAGTGGCCGCTGTTTCAAAATCCACTTCAAAAAATGCCTCAAAATCCAAAATCCGCTTTGCTTGCTTCTTGCCCCCGCTTGTTTGCCGGGCCGGCCATTCAGATAAACCTAAAATCTAAATGTATCCTGATCGAATCGGCATGCATTACTGCATATTCTACCTCTGACGCAGCTTGTGAATCCACCATTTTGAAGCCCTGGAAGAGGAGGAATCATCCTGGCAGATTAGACTGAAGAAACAGAGCATGCACTATGTCATTTCAGGGAAATTATCACATACGTGCCCCGCTTCATCGATAAAGCTTTTAATCATGTCATGCAGGTTTTACTAAAAATACATTGCACATGCCTTTTGCGGCTAAACAGAACTCGACGACACCACATCTAAAACATGGGGTTTGCATAGATTACGAGAAAAACTCACGGCGAATAAATGGTCCATACTAATCAGCTCGGATTTACCCATTTCGATTGACAGCCAAATCATAGAGAGCAACGAAAAATCTTTGGCGCCAAGGATCTTAGAGTCGCAAAAGTGAACGAGATGTATTTACATCGAAGTAGGAGGTCGATGGAGAGGTAGCTCGGCGTTCAAATTTGAACCGACATTGAATGCCCAAGAACTACCATCCCCGGCGGAGAACGCGAATGGAAGGGAACGCCGCATGCGGCGTTCCATCCGGCGCCCATGCGGCCGCATGTGCACATTTCCCAACACCTTACCAAAATAAAAGAAGATAAACAAATAAATAAACAATTATAACTAGTTACCGCAAGGACATCTTTATACGATCGAGGTGAGCCATCTGGATTACATGGCTGTCCAATTATTTCCATACACGCATTGATTTTCGAATCGCCTGCTCATCATATCCAAAAAAAAAAAATGTTGATCGATTGCAAAGAACAAGCAAAAATAAAAAAAAATAACTTGCGCCGGGGAACCCGCCTCACGCTCTTATGTCCCGTAATTGCATCCCAAAGAATAAAGCAGGAACATCCGATGAAGCAAGGCGTGTGACCAATGACACCCTACCGACTTATTATTGGATCTTGCTGGATCGACAACGAGAAGCCATCAGACGGCCACTTCCTGCTTAATTAATACCAACAGGAGTAATGCATTACCATACACGCGCAATCCGTAAAGCATAAGTAAAATTAACTACAAAATTAATTGAAGAAATATGATCTTACCATAGTTCCGTAATTATGGATAAATTTGAAGAAAGAAGTGACGCCAGCCTCATTATCCTTCTCTTTCGCAGCAAATGACGGATATATTGCTTAAATGTAAGCACAAAATCTTTTTCATGTGTCCAAACCGGTTTTCTAAAGTGCTCATCATCATACTTGGTGATCGTGGGACTATAATTCTTGCTAATCCTTTCCCCATATCTTACTAACTCCCCAAGCTCATCCTTATCCAAGCACATGTCACAATCTTTTACCGATATAGCTCCTTCGATGCCCCCGATACCAAATCTAGTTAACATGTAATAAACAAGGCGTTTGATACAACCCGAAGGATGTGTTATTTGATGATCGATATCACCGTAATTTCCTTCTCAAGCTTGAACGTTATTACGGGAGCCTTTTTCTTTCGCCTTATCGTAATTACCCTCCTTCCTTGACTTCTTCACCATACCAACAAAAGCCTCACGGCCCGAGTAAACATTGCATCTATCCCCGATATTAAAAGGATGCTCACTAATGCCGCCTCTCCAATTCTCTTTCTGCTCTCCCTCTGCCTAACAATCCAACACTTCAACAAAGAGCTAAGCCTACAATACAAAACCAGAAAACATAATAAATACTAGATTACAGTTAATGAAAACTTCAGAAAAAGATTAAACTTACGTGCCCGGTGGATAAAGCCTTCCATTTTTCTTCTTTGCCTATAAAATGAAAAAGCAAGAAATCAGAAAAATTTAAAATGAAAAAAAAAAAAATTACAAAAAAATTAAAAGGATAAAATTATCTTAATCAAGAACTTTGTAAGCATCTCGTTCCAGAGTCTTCAAAAGTTTCTCAATAGGAATATTAACCTGTTGTTTGAAATCCTTTCTCCATCGATCAAATCGCGCCCTAGCCCATGCATTAACTGACTTAGATCGATCTATTCCACCATTTAATGCCTCAGAAAGAACATCTTCATCAAGAGGCAGCCAATCATCCTTGGTGTCATATTCTTCACAATCACTACTGTTGTCATCGGATAAGCTGGCGCTAATATTTCCTCGGTTTCTTCGTAAACGTGATGGATCATCACCGTGAAAATCTAGGGGAACGAGTGAAAATGATGGCTGTGAAGGGCCTGGAATTTCGGACATTCTACTCAACAAAGAAAGACTATCAAAAGAAACATTCATCTTCACTTCAAGAATGCTTATCAAAATCTCACACATACCGATTATAGCCCAAACTCGCAAAGATCGCCACAAAGTGACCAGAAACTAAAGATCGGCTAAAGATAGGCCCAAACTCGCAAAGATGCATAAAGGTCACGTAAACCAAAGATCGGCTAAAAGATCAGCTAAAGGCCGAAAAGCAAATACCGCTTTACAAGTACTTAAAGTTGCTTTAGGAGTCTTACGACCAACTTATCTCAAAAGCGGCAAGAAGATAATCACCAACAAATCCGTGCACTAGAAATCGCCAAGATCACAACTAGAAGTTGCCAAAATGCTTTACAAAGTCGCCAAGATCCCAACCCACAAGTCGCTATACCCAAATCATCAAACTGTGCGGCAGAAAACAAGAATAATCGCCGAGCGCCATGGAAATATTATCTAAAACATGCAATACGATCCTTAGAATCCATTTCGCACGGCCAAAGATTAGGAGAAAAAGCGCCATCACGGGAGCTCGGCAGCATCTCTGCATGCATTATAGCGGGAGCTCCCCCATCGAAAATGAAAAACTTTATAAACCTTGCCGATGTGGGCAGGCGTGGAGGACACGCCATGAACGTAATCCAGTGGCGTGTATTACGCCGCCGAAAATGCCTCACTTTCGGATTTTCCGGGATAATCCGCTTCGGCGGCGCCCGGCCGGGTGGCGGGCGCACTCGTGGATTATCCCCTCGCGCCTTCACCGCCGGCAAGCGCCGCCGCGCGGATTATCGAGGAAAATCCTCGTGGAGGCATTTTCCCCTATAACTTTAAGGATCCAGGTGACAAAAACAGAAGTTAAGTTTTAGCATAGCTGGGCTGAATTGCCTCGGGGTTGAGGAATGCAACCGCCGTTCGGATTTTCGAGCAAGCTGAGCTCCACCCTCCGCGATTCGAAGCTCCATTTCGAGCTCCACCCTCCAGATTCTCAGGAGGAGACAAGTGCTGTTCTTCTTGAAAATGCAAGAAAGCCACTTAATGCGCTTGATTGACTGAGAAAGCCGCCTAAAAAGCCACTCCAGCTCTCCCCTCCAAAGACGGACCAGCTAAGCGATGTTCTTCTTGAAGAGGCAAGAAAACGCCTTGGTATTGACCACGTCAACCACTTCAACTTTGCCGTCTGCGGAGCTTGCGGAGTTGGTAAATCAACTTTCATCTACAGCTTCCTCCAACCTAAGGGTGGTAAGTTTCCTTCTGCCCTTAAGATTAATTGACTTGCTTTTTCTTGCAAACTTGCTCACCCTTGGGCTAAATTTTGTTAGATTTTGTTGGGGTTACTGAAACGAGTGATGGTATAGGACACTATACGAGTTCTGAATTTCCTGGCATTGTTTTTTGGGGCTTCTCTCCTGCTGGCACTTCAGAGCATCCAAAAGCAACTTATTTTAAGGATAAGAAGCTCTACGCTTTCGATTATATTCTCATCTTAAGCGATAATGAATTCCGGGAGGTAGATGCCCAAGTCGCTGTAGAAGCCACGAAATGGAAGAAACATTTTGCGATGGTTTGGACCAAAGCAGATATCTACCTCAAGACCAGATCCTTTGAGAAGATATTCTTTAAAAAGTATTGGAAGGGGACAATGGCAGAATTAGCAGATTTAAACCCCAGAACATGCCAGAGCAGGCGATATTCTTTATTATATGCTCCCTCATGTACACGAACAACAAAAATTGGTACAATAATGAAAGAGACAATGGCCTAGACGATAGCCTCAAAGGTATGGACGAAGAAGCTTTGTTGGCTCATATTCTTCAGCCTATTAAAGATTGGTTATAGTTGGGCCGACCCACCGAGCCGACCCAACGACCTAGCCGTCCTGCCGACCTAGGTGGGAGAAGACCAATCTAAATGGGCACCTACCAACCTATTTCGCAAAAATTCAACTTTCTCTTTTTTGTCGACCTATCGGCCTATTTTGCCAAAATTCAACTTTCTTTATTCCTGCAGATAATGCATAAACAACATGCAATACATCTCTACTTCTAAATAAATAGTGAATCTAGATAAGATTATACGCCAAATAATTTCTAAACATTCGATTTATGCTATTAAACTTCAAATAAAACGAAGTACATTGTCTTTTGAATCAATATTTCTTGGGCATAGATTTTAGGTTAGTTCGATGTTTGAGTTTCCCAGCCGATTTTATATGACATAACAAGTGATACAAATAGATCTATCAGGTTAGAAGACTATAAGGTAATCAATTTGCTACCCAGATATGACATAACAAGTGATACAAATAGACCTATCAGGTTAGAAGACTATAAGGTAATGAATTTGCTACCCTGGGTATCCTAAGTGGCTAGAATTAGGTTAGAAAAGACTATAAGGTAATGAATTTGCTACCCTGGCTATCCTAAGTGGCTAGAATTCAGTAAAAAAAAGGCAAGAACACTTTTATTTGTGAAAATCAAGAAAAAAGGAACAAAGGATTTGGAGTTACATGATCTGCAAAGGATAAAACTTTTCATATTTTTCAAGGCAGACAATGTGCCTTCCAACACAACTCTGCCTTCCGACACAACTCTGGAGGATCCATTCCCCTATTTCACAGCCCCTTTAGGTATCTTGATAATTTTCCTTCTTGCACAGAGATCCCCTACAACTTCCATGCATACAAATCAACGAAATTATAAGCCTTAAATCGAACTTAGGATGGTCATCTATGATGTAATACAGAAGTAAAACAGAAGAATGCAAGACTGGCCTCAAAATCAGTTGTTTTGTCTCAAGACTAAGATCGGCTGATCCACCTTTCTTGCCAAATAAGCATCAAACATGTTTTAGATTAGGCTCCCAACCTATAAACGAAAAAAAATATAGAATAAAGTTTATCTAGAGCTCGATTTGGCTATGGCATGGCCTTGCATTGTTTGAAACAGAGAGTGAAAAAACTCAAGAAGGGATTTCGCTGCTCAAAACTGGTCGAAAACACTCTGTTCTGGTTACTTCAGCACCTACGGGGTGCAACAGAGCAAAAGAGGGAAAAAAATTGGTTGTTTAGACCCATCCGACGTTGGGTCGGATTAAGCTGACTCCGACCTAGATCGGAAAAGCTCGGATTTTAGGGCCGAAGGTCGGCCCCAACCATGGTTAGACTGCAAAAAATTATATATGATTTTGAATCCATTTCTGGTGTGCCATAGATTGTTGATGCAATCCATGGCACTCACATTTCTGTCAAAAAGGCACTACTAAGGAAATGGGGACCAGCGGATTACTGGAGTAAACATCATTTTCTCCATTGTACTGCAAGTTGTATGTGATCCTTCACTAATATTTTGATTTTGAAACGTCTCCTGCGATAGTCCCGGTGATGTGCATGACACAAATCATTTTTATAAATCCCTGTTATTTGCTAAGTTGTCAAGGACCTTCAAGCATATTTTATGTGGACCTTCAAGAGTGTTGCATGGTAGAAGAGTGCAACCCTATTTAATTTTAGAATTTGGATATCCTGCATCAGAATATATGATGGTGATCAAGAAGAAAAGACTTAGTGATTCTGCAGATGCTATTCATTTCTCCAAACACTTGTCACAAGCTAGGGTGGTGATAGAGAATTGCTTCACTATATTGAAGGGTCGCTGGAACATCTTAGGTAACATGTCAATTAAATGCCTCATGCGCCAAAGGTAGTTATTGCTTGTTGGCACGAAGAAGAGACAGAAAACTGCTCATTTTAATCACATGCAAGCTCCGAATTTGATTTAAACATGTGTGTTTGTATTAAATTTATGTGAACCATATGTGTGTTTTGAAATTTAAAATAGTGCATCACTCGTTTTATCTTTCTTAGATTGTCTGTCTAACATGAGTTAAAGACATATATTATAGAACCATAGAAGCTATCATATTGATTCCATGACTTCCATTACATAAAACAAATTTAAACCCAAACATGACAAGTTAATCTAAGAGCATGACAACTTAAACATCAAATAAATCGCTCAATGAGCTTGATCCACCACCAAAGAAAGCATTGTCCATATTGGAGAATGGGGTAGTGCTTGCCATCTCAGAATTGCTGCTTCAACCATGCAGTTGAATCTGAAGTTGCATCTTCAATTGCGATAGTTGCAACTGAAGATTTTTCTTCCATTTTGACAACTCAAGTTCCAACAATTCTTTCCATCTAACAGCTTTCTCCCTTCAAGCCTCAGATTGTCTACATATCTCTGCTCCTCTATCCTCAGCCTCTCTCCGCTACGCAAGTTCCATCAACTTCAACTCCTTATGGACATTAATGACATCTTTCATGGCTTCAGCCAGGATGGTGGCAGCTGCCTTGTTGCCCTCCTCATGGCACCTGGCCTTCGTCTTCTTTCCATGAAGACTAGATGCACTTCTCTTCTGCTCCTTGCAAAGAGGTTTACTGATAGGTTGCTTCGCAGGAGAAAGAGTCTACCTCAATGCCTAGTTTCATGGAATATTTCAAAGGCTAAACTTAGCTATTTGGCAGTTTTTTAGCACCTTTCCAAAAAATATTGGCTAAAGTAAATGGTAAAAATTGGAAAAAAAATAATAATTTTAGCTTAACTTTTTTCGCGCCAGCACCAACTTTCGATCTCTTTAGCCAAATGCTGGAAAGTAAGAGATTGAAATTTTGTATTATTTAGCTAAATCTTCGAAACTTTTGGAATGAATTTCGGGCTAGTTTAGCCAATATCATTCTAATTTATAAGAAATATAAGATTATTAATTTATTTTTCCAATGTACATACCTGTACCAATTTGGCATGCTCTTTTCAGCAGCTTCATGTCAAAGGGTAACCCAGGGTCCTGGATTTTCCTGATATGTTTAGTGAAAGAAAAGGCATCAGCTTCAGCTTTACTAACCTCCTCATAGCTAAGTCCGCTAACTTAATCCATGATTCCATCGATTGGTTTTAATAACACCTAGATTTTTTTTCGGCCCACAAAATGCTCAAATTGTTCACCATGTATTTCCACGTTTCTATGAGTCATGATAGGAAAGCTTCCACAATTAAAAAGGTTGAGTTCCTTAAGACTATCTTTGCCCAACATTTTTCTCGACATTATTCTCATCATCAAATTCGTGAATCAATTATTTGCATTCTCAAAGATCTTCCACGTTGTCTGCTTTTTCTTAAAAAGGAAACTATCCTCTTCAAATCCGCCCATGTCAAACAAAAGCGCTTATCTAAGGTAGTACGCTCAAGACTTTTCACAAGAGTGGACTTATTGGAAATAGGAACAAAGGTATGGGGTTTGATGTTGTTCATGGTTTCCTTTAACAAGAAGGCCTTTGATAAAAGAAAGCGATCAAAAGGTCCATCGCTTCTATCACGCAATGTGTGTACCGTGTAAGGAATTATAGGTGTCAACAATCGCTTTATGGCAAGTATTATAATCCCCGCTTTTGAATCCAAAACCAGCTCAAGCATACCATTGAAACCCGTAAATAAAATGGCGTAAATCTCACCCTCTACCAACATGCTTTCCTTGCAAATAAACAAGTTATGGATCTCCCCGACTCTCGACATATAAGAAAGCACCATTTTTACGTACTTTGTTTGGTGCCAAAATACCAAAGATAACCAAGTGCACCAATTTCCGGATACCATCCAGGCCTATTGTCAAGCTTCTGTCCACTTAATTGTTGGTTGCTATCAGCCAAGTTGAAAATTTTGCGCGTGTTGAGATTAGCATCCTGAAATACTTAAATAAATTAGAATATTGTACAAATCATAATATCATCTCTAAGGCTCACGCTGGTATAACCAGCGATCCGAAATCGGGTATATATACTAGCCAAAACAAAACCTAATAATTTGTCAAGACATCCAAGCCTTACCAAACTAACTAAAGGTAAGACGGGACTTATCGGACCCCAAAAGGGGAAGCCTTAGAGATTTATACAGAATAAAAGAATGCAGAAAAAGTAATTGAGTTTAACCAAACAATATAGTACTATTACAACCTAGGGTTGCTTTAAACCTATAAAAACTGATCTGAATGATACTAACATGTAAGAACTGCCACAACAGATTCGAAAATAAGTACAAAAATCATATTAAGCTAGAAACAAACCAAGTGGTAACACTACAAATAAATCAGAAAGCAGATAATAACCAAATGAAATGGAAATCAAAGAATTACTACATTATAAAAAGACAACCATTTGAACAATATTTCCAGAAATTTTATTCAAAAGGAATGTAAAGTGATGTATACATGGATCAAAGCAGAAAAGAATCCAAGAGTTTAGGTAATGTACCAAACAATGTGCTGTCAAAAAATAACCAGAGGAAAATTCTTACCGTATTCCAGAGTTAAAAACAACAATTATACATATTTTGTTCATAAACTTGCAGAAACACGCCCACAAGAATACATCATGCTGAAAACAAGACATGGGAGAAGGAGTTCGGTTACCTGCAGCAAAAAAGCATACATTAGCCTAAGAAGGGTAATAATGCCTATGCTAGAAGGTAAGCTATGAACAACCTTGGCCTTTCGCCCTTTACCCACGATAAGAAAGATATACGTGAACATGTTGGAATCCAAAGAAGAAGACAAATTTTACCAAATATATAAAGGTAACTAGATCATACCAAAGTGACACCATATACCGAGGGCAATGAATTATTTGAGAATACAAATCTTAACTACCAACCATCAGAATAAAGAACTAGTCTTAGATAAGAGGGTCAGGCCACAGATCCTAGCACACTGCATAGTAATTACAGAATTAAGGCATGGTTAGATCCATAAGAGTAGACTGCAGATATGTTCACCAATACTAGCACCACCACATATTCCTATCGAGAAAACTAAAACTGTCCTGATGCAAGACAGCATGCTGATCACCCACGCCCACCAAGAGAAAATACTTTTGACTGACAGAGAATCATCGTTGGTAGAATCATAAGCATTAAAGCCTAAAGCAGCTTAATGAATGAACCAATAGCTATAGCAGAACAAGATCAATATAGTAGCAGACTCATCAAAGCTTAATTTAAGCTTTCAAAAGCCCGAGAAATAAATTACTAGACCAAATTTGATAACCAAACAAAACCGTTTTCAAGAGTGCATTTAATGTAGGTAGCTCAAACTGTAGAAACAGGTTAAGAATGTTAAGAACAGATTCGTGCAAACTAAGAAGGCCCCAATACTAATCAAACTAAACACCAAACACCTGGAGAAATTGCTGATATTGAGCGAGCATATGTGCATTTAAAACTGGAAAACCCATCAAGTTAAGGATTGTGTAAAGCACCAAAGATGCATATATGGCCAACACTAATACATTGGGGTCATTAAGGGAAAAATTATGATGGCTATATTAAATTACCGTGCATTTATCATTAATCGAAAACAGGAGGTATGCTCACCAGCGTAATAAAACCAAAACCTTAATATGTCGGGTATAAAAATTTGAGCAGATCTGTATCCATATCACCATGCATTAGAACCAACCCAACATGTTACCAAAGCCGAGACCGACATTTATGGAAATCAAGCATTAAACCAAAAAACAAAGATTACGTCTACCATTTGTAATAAGCTCACATCATATTATTGATGCCTTTTTTAACAGTTATGGAATGATATACATTTATCATAGATCAGAATGCAGCTCCAAAGGCTAGGCCCAAACCCAAGCAAAACCACTAAGGCAAAGACAGGGGACACTAGAGTAACTTCATGTACAAACCAAACCATCCACCAGCCAGATCAGGAGATGAATAACCAGGTAAAGTTGGTCAAAGAGCTCCAACAAACATGCAATATTCAATGGTAGAATATGCATTACAAAAAGAACTCATGCATACATGAAGACACCACAATTATATCCGATATTAACAACAAAGCCGTGGAGATAAAATAGAGTTACTCATAACAAACCGAACATAACTAAAAAATGGGTTTCAATCTTACCAAGACATAAGGCTTATAGTCATGAACAACAGGAATGCATTTTGATTGCAAACAAAAGGCAGAAAACTGATTGGGATAAGCTGGCTTAATGATCCGAAAACAAAGGCAATAGAACTTGATGTGACCACTTTAAAATATGCTAGGGAATCAATCATAAACCATACAAGTGTCAGGAATAATCAGATATCAGGGAATGACCATGAACAGGACGGTCTGACTGTATACCTAAGCATTCAAGGAACTATGCAGATAAGTTTTAGCAAGGGCTAGCCCATGATCTGTGCAGATCCATGTGTTAAAATAACATTCTCAAGCTTCAGCAGATGACATTTAATGGAAGTATCACTGTATCATGCAATTCATCAAGAGAACATATTCAAAAAAGCAAAGGGTAACCATAAGGCAATCCAGGAGCGAGAGATATTCAGAGAATGATGACAAGGGACCAAATAATTGATTGCATTCAGCTATCTCTATGCCATAAAATACATTAACAGCTGGATCAGTGCACTAGAGAAACATACACCATGTACTAGAAACCCTCAAGCCAAAGATGAGAGATATCACAGAAGAAAGTAATCAGCAATACAAAAACCAAGACAAAGGACCAGTAATACAGTACATAAAAGACTGCATTATAAAAACCAGAATGCTTTAAGGAAATAGAAATAAAGAATTGAACCCGATTAGGCCGGATGTCTTCATCCTCCGCGGTCAAAATCATCGATTGAGGAACAACTTCAATATCATCGGGTATTGGCATCCGAAATCTTCGTAGTTTTGCTGCCTTGATCATTCCCCGGTATGAACTTCCCCGATGCCGGGATCATTCTTGGCCCTATTGGGGTCAAGACCATTTCACCGCGCGATAGATCTAATAGTCGAGCTTTGGTTGGTTGGGTGTCCGCCATGCTCCAACCCATTCCTCCGAGAAACTCGCTGAGCTTAGCTCGTGAGACCTTTATTCGAGTTTTCTCAGCTGCTGCCCCTTTGGTCATGATTGAATACAAATGAGAAAAACACAAATAATGACTATATTTATAGATCCACAATCATGCTAATGATGTATAATCAGATTATCATTCAAGAATCACCTAGTTTACAAGAAACATAGCACTATACCATATATTTCAGAAGCTTGTGTCCGGATCATCATTGTATCCACATAAGCAAGTTTGTAAACCGTGATAATGATAGGATCGAAAAAATTGGTTACAAAAGACACGCCATTGCACAAACCGTTGATATCGCGGTCGAACTCGCCATATGGCCGGGATGCATATGCGCTAGGGTTTCGACTATTGTTTAGGTTATTTACAAACACAGACACTTGTTACTACTCATGTACCAAGGAATATTCGGAGCCACCAACAATATTAACCAAATCTTCATGACCATGTAATACACAAACAAATAAATTTGACGGTTTAATTCAGACATGTGGCACAATATCTTAATTATCTTAAAAAACTAGTAGGCACTAAGCCTCTCAATATATCTGGCCATTACCATAAATTCCTTGTTCTTGCAATTAATAATTTGAAGAGCATACAAGCTAAATAAAAGTCAATCTTGCATTTAAACCATACCAATCTCTAAGGCCCTGTATATGTATAGTAACAAACTATTGTCAAAGGGTATTAACAGATTCTATAGCCACAAATTGACCCAGATTTAAAACATGAGAGGTACTGGTCACAAAGAGGGGCATCCCACTGTTATGAAACGTATTAGGACAAACAATCAATTAAATCCAAATCACTATATTGAATCCTAAAAGTCCTTAACTGAATCAACTTTGCTAAAGCTACCATTGTATCCATTAATCAGAACCATAACTTCATTCTACTACGCTATGGTCAACAGAACCATAACCTCATTCTGCCGAGCTCCATAATGGGTCAGCATTTGTTAAAAGGAACAAAAAGCCATGATTGTCAGTAATGCATAAAAAGGTCCATGCCTGGCATTATTATGTGCTACACAAACATGGCAGCAGACTGGCCCAAGACAATTGCGTATCCTCTTACCAAAAAACCTTTTATCCAAGTACTATAATCCATATGCCATGCTATCACACACAAGATGTGAAAACCAGCAACAAATAGTTCAATTCACCCATAGGTAGAGAAACAAACCCACATCAGATGTGTAATTACGACAAAACATTTTTGACTCCTAGATCATAATGAGGATTAGCCTTAGACCACTCATATATAACCTCCCTCCTACCGGATGGCTAGGATGGGTCCCATTGAACGATAGTGACGTATGGGTCCCTACGATAGGGACCCTCCCCGCCATCTACATAATCAATTCAAGCAAATACAAACATATTCAAAACCTTCAAAAAAAGCATACCGAAGTTTGTTGAGTTCTGATTTGAGAACATTGATGTCATATCCGAGGCCCGAAAATTCTCATCTTGCAAAGATTTTAAGAACTTTGTGCCGTAGATCCACAAATCTGAAACCCTTAGCATTGAACATCTTAATGAGCTCGACAATGTCTTTGCAAAGATTCATAGGGTTACCGTGGCACACATATAAGTATGGTTGCACTTGAGAGATAATGACGTTACACGCCATGAGATATGGGCGACAGCTAGAGGCATCAATAAATCTTGAAACCTGAAATGGTAACTTACTTCTCTTGTCGTATCTATAAGTAGAATACACACCATTAACATGCGACAAAATCTCAATGCTCATATTGAGAAAATCAGCCTTTTTCCCAACAGTAGGGTTCCAATCACAGTAAACAGTCTCATCCTTTATAACCAGGTGGTCAAGATTGTAGATTCCATCCTCATTGGAACTATCCAGCAGACCCACAAATTTCTTGACAAAAGGGTTATTGATTACAAGCAAGTCATCAATGTACCTAAAACTGCTCCTGAAGGCAGCTGCTTCCATCATTCTTCCTGCTTTAATCAATTCGAGAATAAACCTTAGTTCAAACCATGCAAGGTAAAGGTTACACCAGCCGGGCTTGCAAAGAAAACCCATGGGGATCCCTTTTATCTGTTTCCAGATACCATTATGCATCAAAAGAAAGCAGTTGTTTAGGAGCCATTTGTTAATCTCAATAAACAGTCCCATGTCCATCCTTTTCCAAGCATTGTCATCAGGTGTCCTATTCTTCCATTCCATGAAAATATTGAATTTTCCATTATTCGCATCACATATCAAAACCAAAGATGCCCCTTTCTTTTGATGTCCATGCAAGTCTAATGACCCGCTTCTATAATGTTGCGTATACCATCATCACCATCCAAAGGTATATTCTCGTAACATTTGGTTATATCTGCCACAAATATATCATCAATTTTGGTAGGCAAATTGCATACCACATCATAAACAGAATTAATGACCCATGAAGCCTTGATCTTGTTGATCTGAAAAAAGTTTCCAGCCTTTACACGTACTCATAGCATATAAGGGGCCATGCTTCCAAGATCGTTGAGACCGCCAGAGATAATGGATGCGTAAATGGAAAAAAATGGTATCATGCATTGGTAATCCATCTATATTCATTTTTGTGAGCCTTGAATATACCAAGAAGGTACGGTAATTTGTTACTGGTAAAGTGCCCTTCACCCAATAGAGTGGTTAATTCAGTTTCAATCTGTGTTACTAATTCAACAGCAGATATATCACACTTGAAAAAGTCCTTACTTTCAAGCCTTTTGTCAGCTTCTTCCCTAATATGCATAGGACATATGAAAGCAGGATTATTGTTTGCTTTGTCAACACCCGAAATGTACAGGTTACCAGTTAACCAATTCAGATTTTTAATAATGGCATCATCCCTAATCAGAAATTTCTTTTTTATATCATAATTGCTTTCAATATAGTACTTGGCCTGCCATTTAGTCTCCTTTCTCAAAGCCTCCTTACAATCATCAATAGTTTTAGCCTCAAACTTGGATAATGCTTCACCATGTACACTAAAAAACTCTTCAATGGTATTCTGCATTTCATATTTGTATTGTTCCAAAGTAAATGGAAAATCAGGAATATAGTTGAGTCCAAGGGCAAACCACTTTCTAAGGCCAGAACAATGCACTATATTTAAATCAGTTGTTCTAATATGTCCAATCATGGGGTCAATGAACTTATGAAGCCTTGGGTTAGAACAAGGACATACTGGAGGCGTATTAACAGCAAAAACAGATTTAGGTTTGTAGCATAAATCCTTTAAACAAGAAGAATAACGCCAGCCAAAAACAGTGTCTTCCCATATATCATATCCTTCAATTCCAAAAAACCTACATAGGACAGTTTTAAAAGTGCCACTAAAGCCAATCTTATCCACTACTTTAGAAAAGTAAGTGAAATGGACATATTTATAGTTTTTCTTTTCTTTCACGGTCTGAAGCCTAAGTCTTCCATCAGCTCTAGTAGCAATAGTCCTCCATTTGATCTGTTAACCAATGAATCAGATTTAAGAAAATATGGCCAGTAAAGAATTGGGAAAACCCCAGTAGTAAACGAAAGGCACTGTGGCCAAAAGAGGTAATAGTATGCAATGCATGCACAAAAAAAACAGTCATCATAGTAAATGAGTAAGAAAACTAACCAGTTACCCAGTTTTCGTGGTAGGTCCACTGGATGTCTTGGCTGCTAGACCACCAATATTCTTGTTCCTCATTTCAGTTTCAATTATACCAGGAACAGAGCTACCTGCAACAGTGCATCTTGCTAGTTTGGGAGGCCTAAGTATACCACATGTCACATTGCTAGGAATTGCCTTCTTTTTGTACGTTGGAGCAAACCCCAAACTACTGTTGTCGTGCAAGTGTTCAAGTAAGAATTTCTTTGATCTGATAGTCTTTTCAATGATTTCAACGGCCCTGGACCTGCCAAACTCATTCCTCAGATTAATGTTGACATTTTCAGCAAGTTTGTGTGTCATTTTAAACATGAGCTCCCTCAAAGCCAGGTAACCAACATAAGACAAAACCACCCTTTAATAGGTTCTCAGAGCCGTAAAATTAGATAAGAGTGCAAACCTCATCTCAGATTTTTGATCGTGCCGATCTTCTTCCAAATTGTTTGCCATAAACCAGACTAAGTGATCAAACCAAATTATGTTGTCTACACATTTTTCATCGCAGACCATCTCACAGTCACATTTGAAAAAAGGACAATAAGTTCTGAAGATCCTTTTGAGGTAAAAATCATTTCTTTTTTCTTCCGTTTTAGCCATGTGTCCTTTTTGTCCAATGTACATACCTGTACCAATTTGGCATGCTCTTCGCCAGAAATTTCATGTCAAAGGGTAACCCAGGGTCCTGGATTTTCCTGATATGTTTAGTGAAAGAAAAGGCATCAGCTTCAGCTTTACTAACCTCCTCATAGCTAAGTCTGGCTAACTTAATCCATGATTCCTTACTGATTGGTGCAATCACACCTAGATTTTTGCTGGCCCACAAAATCTGTTCAAATTGTTCACCATGTATTTCCACGTTTCTATGAGTCATGATAGGAAAGCTTCCACAATTAAAAAGGTTAAGTTCCTTAAGACTATACTGCTCCAACATTTTTCTGACATTATTCTCATCATCAAATTCGAATCGTTATCCGTGATTCTCAAAGATCTTCCACAAAGTGTCGCTTTTCTTAAAAAGGAAACTATCCTCTTCAAAATGGGCCCATGTCAAAATGTGCAGTTATCTAGGTAGCAGTGTCTTTCAATTTTTTTCACAAAGTGCTAGTTGGACTTATTGGAAATAGGAACAAAGGTATGGGGTTTGATGTTGTTCATGGTTTCCAGAACAGTAAGGCCTTTGATAAAAGAAAGCAGATCAAAAAGGTCCTGGTTTATCACGCAAGAAATGTGTACCGTGTAAGGAATTATAGGTGTCAACAATCGGGCTTTATGGCAAGTATTATAATCCCCGCTTTTGAATCCGTAAAACCAGCTCAAGCATACCATTGAAACCCAGAAATAAAATGGCAGAAATCTCACCCTCTACCAACATGCTTTCCTTGCAAATAAACAAGTTATGGATCTCCTGACTCCTGATACAAGAAAGCACTGTTTGCACAGCCTTGTTTGGTGCCAAAATACCAGCATAACCAAGTGCACCAATTTCCGGATACCATCCAGGCCTATTGTCAAGCTTCTGTCCACTTAATTGTTGGTTGCTATCAGCCAAGTTGAAAATTTTTGCTGCTGTTGAGATTAGCATCCCGAAATACTTAAATAATTAGAATATTGTACAAATCATAATATCATCTCTAAGGCTCACGCTGGTATAACCAGCGATCCGAAATCGGGTATATATACTAGCCAAAACAAAACCTAATAATTTGTCAAGACATCCAAGCCTTACCAAACTAACTAAAGGTAAGACGGGACTTATCGGACCCCAAAAGGGGAAGCCTTAGAGATTTATACAGAATAAAAGAATGCAGAAAAAGTAATTGAGTTTAACCAAACAATATAGTACTATTACAACCTAGGGTTGCTTTAAACCTATAAAAACTGATCTGAATGATACTAACATGTAAGAACTGCCACAACTGATTCAAAAATAAGTACAAAAATCATATTAAGCTAGAAACAAACCAAGTGGTAACACTACAAATAAATCAGAAAGCAGATAATGAAATGGAAATCAAAGAATTACTACATTATAAAGACAACCATTTGAACAATATTTCCAGAAATTTTATTCAAAAGGAATGTAAAGTGATGTATACATGGATCAAAGCAGAAAAGAATCCAAGAGTTTAGGTAATGTACCAAACAATGTGCTGTCAAAAAATAACCAGAGGAAAATTCTTACCGTATTCCAGAGTTAAAAACAACAATTATACATATTTTGTTCATAAACTTGCAGAAACACGCCCACAAGAATACATCATGCTGAAAACAAGACATGGGAGAAGGAGTTCGGTTACCTGCAGCAAAAAAGCATACATTAGCCTAAGAAGGGTAATAATGCCTATGCTAGCAGGTAAGCTATGAACAACCTTGGCCTTTCGGCCCTTTACCCACAGATAAGAAAGATATACGTAACATGTTGGAATCCAGTAAGAAGACAGCTTACCAAATATATAAAGGTAACGAGATCATACCAAAATGACACCATACAGCCGAGGGCAATGAATTATTTGAGAATACAAATCTTAACTACCAACCATCAGAATAAAGAACTAGTCTTAGATAAGAGGGTCAGGCCACAGATCCTAGCACACTGCATAGTAATTACAGAATTAAGGCAGGGTTAGATCCATAAGAGTAGACTGCAGATATGTTCACCAATACTAGCACCACCACATATTCCTATCGAGAAAACTAAAACTGTCCTGATGCAAGACAGCATGCTGATCACCCACGCCCACCAAGAGAAAATACTTTTGACTGACAAAGAATCATCGTTGGTAGAATCATAAGCATTAAAGCCTAAAGCAGCTTAATAGATGAACTAATAGCTATAGCAGAACAAGATCAATATAGTAGCAGACTCATCAGGCTTAATTTAAGCTTTCAAAAGCCCGAGAAATAAATTACTAGACCAACTTTGGATAACCAAACAAAACTGTTTCAAGAGTGCATTTAATGTAGGTAGCTCAAACTGTAGAAACAGGTTAAGAATGTTAAGAACAGATTCGTGCAAACTAAGAAGGCCCCAATACTAATCAAACTAAACACCAAACACCTGGAGAAATTGCTGATATTGAGCGAGCATATGTGCATTTAAAACTGGAAAACCCATCAAGTTAAGGATTCAGGTAAAGCACCAGCATGCATATATGGCCAACACTAATACATTGGGGTCATTAAGGGAAAAATTATGATGGCTATATTAAATTACCAGGCATTTATCACACTGAAAACAGGAGGTATGCTCACTAGCAGAATAAAAACCAAAACCTTAATATGCTGGTATAAAAATTTGAGCAGACGGTATCCATATCACCATGCATTAGAACCGAACCCAACATGTTACCAGAGCCAGAGACTGACATTTATGGAAATCAAGCATTAAACCAAAAAACAGAGATTACGTCTACCATTTGTAATAAGCTCACATCATATTATTGATGCCTTTTTTAACAGTTATGGAATGTTATACATTTATCATAGATCAGGAATGCAGCTCCAAAGGCTAGGCCCAGCCAAGCAAAAACCACTAAGGCAGCACAGGGACACTAGAGTAACTTCATGTACAAACCAAACCATCCACCAGCCAGATCAGGAGATGAATAACCAGGTAAAGTTGGTCAAAGAGCTCCAACAAACATGCAATATTCAATGGTAGAATATGCATTACAAAAAGAACTCATGCATACATGAAGACACCACAATTATATCCGATATTAACAACAAAGCCAGGGAGATAAAATAGAGTTACTCATAACAAACTGGAACATAACGGAAAAAAGGTTTCAATCTTACCAAGACATAAGGCTTATAGTCATGAACAACAGGAATGCATTTTGATTGCAAACAAAAGGCAGAAAACTGATTGGGATAAGTTGGCTTAATGATCCAAAACAAAGGCAATAGAACTTGATGTGACCACTTTAAAATATGCTAGGGAATCAATCATAAACCATACAAGTGTCGTGAATAATCGATATCGTGGAATGACCATGAACAGACGGCCCCGACCAGATACCTAAACATTCAAGGAACTATGCGATAAGTTTTACCAAGGGCTAGCCCATGATCGCGCAGATCCATGTGTTAAAATAACATTCTCAAGCTTCAAAGAAATGACATTTAATGGAAGTATCATCAGATCATGCAATTCATCAAGAGAACATATTCAAAAAAGCAAAGGGTAACCATAAGGCAATCCAGGAGCGAGAGATATTCAGAGAATGATGACAAGGGACCAAATAATTGATTGCATTCAGCTATCTCTATGCCATAAAATACATTAACAGCTGGATCAGTGCACTAGAGAAACATACACCATGTACTAGAAACCCTCAAGCCAAAGATGAGAGATATCACAGAAGAAAGTAATCAGCAATACAAAAACCAAGACAAAGGACCAGTAATACAGTACATAAAAGACTGCATTATAAAAACCAGAATGCTTGAAGGAAATAGAAATAAAGAATTGAACCTGATTAGGCTGGATGTCTTCATCCTCTGTGTCAAAATCGTCATCAGATTGAGGAACAACTTCAATATCACTGGTATTGGCATCTGAAATCTTCAGAGTTTTGCTGCCTTGATCATTCCCTGGTATGAACTTCCTGATGCCAGGATCATTCTTGGCCCTATTGGGGTCAAGACCATTTCGCCTGCATAGATCTAATAGCTGAGCTTTGGTTGGTTGGGTGCTGTCATGCTCCAACCCATTCCTTCTGAGAAACTCAGTGAGCTTAGCTCTGGTGAGACCTTTTATTCCCGAATTTCCCGCCTGCCCCTTTGGTCATGACAGTAATACAAATGAGAAAAACACAAATAATGACTATATTTATAGATCCACAATCATGCTAATGATGTATAATCTGTAATATCATTCAGTAATCACCTAGTTTACAAGAAACATAGCACTATACCATATATTTCGTAGCTTGTGTCCGACTGTCATTGTATCCACATAAGCAAGTTTGTAACCAGATAATGATAGGATCGAAAAAATTGGTTACAGTACACGCCATTGCACAACCGCTGATAAATTGGCCGAACTCGCCATATGGCATTGGGATGCATATGCGCGCTAGGGTTTCACTATTGTTTAGGTTATTTACAAACACGTATTAATTTGTTACTACTCATGTACCAAGGAATATTTTGAGCCACCAACAATATTAACCAAATCTTCATGACCATGTAATACACAAACAAATAACTTTGACGGTTTAAATTCAGATATGTGGCACAATATCTTAATTATCTTAAAAAACTAGTAGGCACTAAGTCTCACAATATATCTGGCCATTACCATAAATTCCTTTGTTCTTGCAATTAATAATTTGAAGAGCATACAAGCTAAATAAAAGTCAATCTTGCATTTAAACCATACCAATCTCTAAGGCCCTGTATATGTATAGTAACAAACTATTGTCAAAGGGTATTAACAGATTCTATAGCCACAAATTGACCCAGATTTAAAATATGAGAGGTACTGGTCACAAACAAGGGCATCCCACGCTTATGAAACGATTAGGACAAACAATCAATAAAATCCAAATCACTATATTGAATCCTAAAAGTCCTTAATCGAATCAACTTTGCTAAAGCTATCATTTTGCATCCATTAATCAGAACCATAACTTCATTCTACTACGCTTATGGTCAATCAACCATAACTTCATTCCGCCGAAGCTCCATAATGGGTCAGCATTTGTTAAAAAGAACAAAAAGCCATGATTGTCAGTAATGCATAAAAAGGTCCATGCCTGGCATCATTATGTGCTGCACAAACATGGCAGCAGACTGGCCCAAGACAATTGCATATCCTCTTATCAAAAAACCTTTTATCCAAGTACTATAATCCATATGCCATGCTATCACACACAAGATGTGAAAACCAGCAACAAATAGTTCAATTCACCCATAGGTAGAGAAATAAACCCCAATCAGATGTGTAATTACGACAAAACATTTTTGACTCCTAGATCATAATGAGGATTAGCCTTTAGACCACTCATATATATATATATATATATATATATATATATATATATATATATACAAGTATTTATACTATAAGGGAGTATATCAAGTCGACTGGTCGCTTACTAAGAAGTCAAAGTCAAAGTTGCAGTCACTGTGAAATAAGAAAGGCAAATCAGTAGCTAAAAGTGTAGTTACTCTTGGCATAGATATTATCTTAACTGCTTTTATTCAATGGGCATCCATTCTTGGTCTCAGAGTGAAGGGGGTTCTTTGCCTCGATAAGTCGAATTCAATGTCTCCTCTACCAAGTAGCATAAGCGTCATTTGTTGAACAACCTACGTAAAATGCATCCACACACCTTGCAACCTACTAAAATTGTGAATGTAACTTATTGTTATATTCCTAATCATCTCAACTGAATCCCAATTTCTTCAATCTAAAAGCTAAGGATCCCAAACAAGTGTCAACGGCGTAATAATTTGACAACTTGGTGAGTATCGCGCTGCGAGAACTTCTTTGACCATGTGCTCCCTTGATCGTTGAAAAAGCATAATGAAAATCCAAAAACACATTACACAATGCAATGACTTATTTTTGAAAATGAAATAGCTTTTTTAATCGGTTGAAATATTATGGATTACTTTCTTAGAATAATAGCAAAAATGAGTTCTTCAAACCATAAACCATTTAATTAGAACGACATGGGCAAACAAAATCAATATAAGTGTCTTGTCATCATTCTTGAATGGTTCCTTGACAAATGGTGATCAGGAACAATGCTCACGAGTTCAATGACAAGGAATGCAAGTCCAAGCTACTCAAAATGTAAAAGAATCTCTTATGAAATAATTTTGAAATAGACACTATCCAAACTTTGAATTCAAACTAATAAAATGGGTTCTTTATTTAACACAAAGGTAAAAATTGTGGATCCTAGCCTGATATTTGAAAATAGAAGTCTCCTTAATTGTATTTATTGGAGATACCATGCCCCTACTTGGTCCTTTAGTACAAATGGCCTTCTGCTTGAAAATGGAACAAATGCATGAAACATCCGAGGAAACTTCAACTGCAAATATATAACACATGCTAGTATGATTCTCAACTTCTCTGCTCACAGCATCAAAAAGTATGTCTCCTTTTATTTTTTCTTTTTAATTAAAAAATGAAAAAACTAATGTTTATTATCAAGTAAGAGTAGTGTGGCATCAACATGTTTGGCGTCAGAAGTTGTGCCCTCTAATTATAATGTTTTTTCATAAATGGTGCAAAACCTTTTTAGACCATATAGAAATAGACTTCTAGGCATCACCGTTTAAGATGAAAGAAATAGACTTCTAGGCATCACCTATTTGTGAAAGAAGAGAAGATTTTAAATAGAGAGCCCCGAGCTCCAATATGCCTCATCCAGAGTGATTAAGCAAAGAAGAACCATCAAAACTTCAAACAAAGACGATGCCCCAAAATCATCATGTGAAACAAAGTTCTTTATGGGAGTCTCCCGGTAGTGGCGGCGAACCGAGAAGCCGCAGCTTTGAATCCAACACTTGCTTTAGTCTTGTTGAAGCCGCGGTAAGGTACCAACAGTGAGGAGGAATGGCCAATGATTTTGTCAGCCAAGTTAAGCCATTGCGCTGAATAAATTAAACCATTCATGACGCATAATAAAAAGCAATTTAATAACCACAGCTCATCTTCTACACTCAAACACAAGATCGTGGATTTCTAAACCGTCAGTGTCGCCAATTTTGGAAGGAGCTAATGTAACCCCATTCATTAGACCAATTGTAAGACTTACTAGGCCCCGCCAATCTTCTAATAGTTTTAACATAAGGAGGGCACATAGTCATTTTCGCCCACAAATAGGAAAATATCCATTGGTAGTGGGAATCAATTGCCCCGCCATCTATGACGGCAAAACCCCATCTCCCAAGTACGGTGATATCCCTTCCCCGAAAACCATAGACCGCCTATTTCCTTCTATCATCCTCCCCGCCAAGTTCCTTTATATTGTCGGCCATCCTTTTAAGATGTCCTCCCTTCGCATGGCCTTCACATTCTCGAAGGGTAGAACATCGTAGCCTAGACTTTGGTAGAGGTCCCTTCGCGGATCTAACTTCTTTCACGAGTTGAGGGCTCCAAACCAACAAGGGGTCTCAAGAGCAAGTCGACGCGGTCGCTTTGTTAAAATAAGTCGCTCCAAACATAAATGAGATCAAGGGGTATGGAGGAATCTCAAATGCACTATCGATGCTTAAAACATCCTCACCGTAAAATGTACCTACATTAAAAAAAAGGTCAATAGGGAAATTATACATAAGATTATATAATCCTCAGAAGAAATTTGCAATGGGACTTTGTCGAAACATGGATTTATGCTCTCTCGTGGATGACCTAAACTTATTGCAGAGTCTAAGATTGCACATATCTTCCCGGGAGAGGTTGCCACCAAAGTATCAAATTTTACCCGTATGGAAATACGAAGTTGGCTTTCACCAGGCATCTGGTTCCTCACGCAAAAGTGCTCCGCCGAACTTCTTCATAAACCTTGGCCATAACCCATTGGGTTCCGCGGATCGCTAAAATTTCTTCCTTCCTTCCCTTTCATTTCTTCCTTCCTTCCTTTCATGACTTGATAGAAGTTGAAAAGAGAAGTCCATTTTGCAAGGGTTCTGTAAACGTATACGTAACCGGATAATGGTCTACATGGCTTCAATGGGTGCTTTCTTATTTGCATTTGCTTTCTCGTGGATCAATCGATTTATATTGATCCGTTATATCGCCGCTTCATATTTAACATTAAATAGTTAGTTTAAAGATAGCATGATTTTATTGACTGTGAGAAAGCAAGAACCAAAAAATGTGAAGACCTACTTACAAATTACAAATCCAAAAAGTAGTTGCAACATAAAGAATAGGCACAAATTTATCCGACTACCAATCCCAAAAAATCAACATCGAACATCCAGACATTTAAAAATCTCAAAAAGCTAAGGCATTTGAGATTAATATATGCTTGTAATAAAGATATGAATGCATGACGGACGTAAATACGCCATGGCATACCAAAAGACATGGAATGTACGGCATCACCCCATGAAGCTTTATAGAAACACAGACATAAACATGTCAAAGCTTCACACTTGTTAAGCATCTTATTATAACTCCACAATTTGAGGGAGGACATTTAATCGCTGTGATCACAATGGTCGCCTGCTTTTCCTTTTCATCCTGAAAATGAATCAATATCCGCACACGATGAACAATAACCACTTTTTGCGCATATATAGCCAAAGCAAAGGACCCTATTCGGCCCAAGAAAGCCAAGGAAATCTGCTTCCATATGCTCAATTGTTGACATGACAAAATAGTCATAAATCATAAATATAGCCCACCCCTCATCAATACAACCATTTTGAAAAATGTAACCTTATTATGGATTTTGCAAAGATGTTCTTAAAACAATTAGAAGCTAGAAAAACTTTAACTATGTAGCAAAAAACTTGGGAAGCATGGTTGATATGCAAGTTAATAAAGACCAGATCAATTCTAAATTTCATACTCATAAGGCAAGCCCTCAAGCATCCGATATATATACCCCTCAAATTAACTCTCAACTTATCCCGCAACAATTTTCCCTTTGAATAAAAAAAACCACTCCATTAGGATCATTTTATAGAGAAATAGATGTAGCCATGTTTGTGTCCGAACCTACCATTTTCTATTCACAAAGCCACATTATTGTAGTGCTAACGAGTGTATTACCTATTGCCCTATTTGCACCTTCAAGGTCAATGGGTGGCCATAGTCAATTTTGCATGACCCCGCAACATGTAGGCAACTGTTAAAAAAGTCTTATGTAGACTTCTTCCATATTATTCAGAATTACTTACCTTTCATATTCTAAAACTTGAAGTCTGAATCGATGTTCGTGGTTGCATCCCAGATGGAACATTTTAAAGTTTAATGTTAAGCATAAACATAAGCACTAAGCATAAACATATGGAGTAGCATTCATCATAAAGACAAACCCAACACCTCAAATGCAAATGTTAAATCTACCATGCTTAGAAAAAAAAGGGATTGATTGAGGAAACCAAATAAGGATGGTTATTTTAAAAAAGAATTGAAGCCCTTTAGAATGGGGATGAGATTGATCCTAATTCAATTGATTGAAGTGCTCTATTACAATTGATAATTTTTTTTGAAGCTCATGATTGCAAAACAATTCTTCTAAAGCTAATAATCCATGTACATACCCTCACAAAGATGAACCCCAACCATCATTTCTAAATCATAGGAAGGGTAATTTACTCATGCCTAAATTTAGTTCTCCAGAACTCATTTACACTGCATCGCATCCGGTCGCCTTGCATCAAGAACCCTCCAATAGCAACTTCATAAGCATCCGGCCACAACTTGGGATTGTTTATCCATCTCATGGATTTTCAATACAGGAGCAATTATCGATGTTCATTTAAGCACAACAAAACTAGGTTCAATATCATCCCAAGGTGGTCACCGCTTTGTGATAACGCTGAGAGAGGCTATAAAGTTTATCGAACTTTAATGTGAACAATTCGACAAAGTTAACAATAGTTTTCTTTTGTGGTGCATTCCTTCTAGTTCATGTTACAATGGACCGTATGCCATGGAGTTAGATGCAATGATCCTCTTCACAGATTTTGGAAACACAAACTAACTTATCAACTAAAATGCACCGTGGCAACATGACCAAGAAAAATGTAAGTGAGCGCAGATAAGACAAAGCTTTTTGGATAACAGAAGGGATCTACTCTACAAAGAATAAACTTTCCACAGATCCATGTGTCGAGGTTCCATCCTCGCCTTTAATTTTCTTTTGCCTTAACATATAACTTTTAAGATACAACCAAACAATGGATGGACAAATAAGTTCCTTCCGCTTAGGAAGGAGATAAAATAAATTTCTAGAACCAGCAGATCCCTAGTCACCAAAGCCGGGGACCCATTGTAGATGAAAGGTAGAAATTCCAAAAAATATGGAATAGCATGACATGAATGCAACCCTTGTTTGTAACGGCAAAGATTTAAGAAAAAAACATATAATGCTTGTAGCTGTATGAAGTTAAAAAATGAATATAGTTGAGCAGAGTGACTTTGGTAGATGCGAACCTTAAAATGCATCCAAATATGGTTTTCATGACATGCAAGTTTTCAACTTTTTGCAAATGTCACCTTAGAAATCAATGATCCCCAGGATTGGCAATACTTAGTGATATGTGCAACTGAGTCCAAAGATAATATTAGAGACTTGTATCATTAATCGACCAGAAATGGGGCATATCGCCTAAAACAATTATCTTTTTGAAACCATGCTTAATGGCACCTAGGGACTAGAAAGTGCTCCAAGGTGTTTATCAGAATATCACGAGGGAGATCCAAAAGCTCGCCTAATTAGATCAAAAGTTATGCCCCATAATCGTTATGCCTTAGGCCTCGCTCGTTTTTGACATTTACACTTGTACATGCCTAACATCTATTGAATCTTATGCTTGTAAAATGGCAAACCCAAGATTACACAAAGGCTTAAGGAAAGCTATGATCCACTAAGGGTAGTCCATGGAATCTAGCTCTAACTTAACGCATAACTATGTATGTTTGACTTTCCGATTGAAATATATTTTACCGCTTTGTAAATGTAAAATCGTCACTTCAAAGAAAGGCATTAAGAAAGTAGAGTTGAATGAATTCTTCTCCAACCAACTTTTTGGACAATTCATAGCTCAAAAAAGTAAACCTCCCGACCTGGCGACTATGAAGCTTGACTTCATGTAGAGATTTGTATAATATGTATGTCCTTCCCCGACTTTTAGATAAGATTTCATACTTCTTTAGCATCGAACGACTGTCCTAAGAACTTATCATTGACACAAGGCATTTCTACGTGAAAAATGATAAGCAAGGAAGCCACTCACCCAAAATTTACAACACTTGCGGGAAACTAACTTCCAACCCAGAGACATGATTCTTGTCGCACGATGTCCAAATATGCACAAAAGACAACAACTTGAAATTGTACCACTAACTAAAGTCGATTGGTGGGGCCTTATCCTCGATATTGTTTTGGGAAGTTCATGCACATTGGTTATTTTGGTAGAAACTATTCCATGCGAAAAACAACCAAGATAACGCATGGACCAAGAACTACCCGATTTAGCCCAACCTCGCAAGGATAAGAGATTGAATTTTGAGTATAGGAACCTACCAACTAAAATGGGATATATTCAAGAGCCTCCATACTAACCTTCAATGTGAGGTTAAGAGGACTCTTTGCCTAAGAGTCCTCTATATTTTGAATGACGGCTCACGGGCAAAGAATAAAAAATTGATGTCCAATTTCACTGACATTGGTTTTCTATAAAAATGCATGGAGCTAAGGATAAATAACTCACATTAACTCCGTGGAACATCTTCCTACATTGAAATGCAGAAGTCAAGATAGTCGTGACTAAGCTCGCAAATCACCTTGGGCATCCATGCGATTATCAAAACCAACGCCTAACCCGAAAATGAGGGTAAGAAATCACAGCCCACAACACTTCCATCAGCCACCAAGGGAAGAACCCGAAATGCTCGCCATGTCGCAGCTTATGTGGTCAGATGTGGGAAGAAAAGGGAAGATTCATCGAAAAAGCAGATCGACATTAAGCCAATAGAACGCGCAAACAAGAAGCCTCCTTTGTAACACTTTCATCAATAGAACCGGCTTCATCATCCATCAAAACCACATACAAAGGCTATAATCTGGCCCACCATTATGTCACAAAACAAGAACACGTAGAGCGGAGTTTCGTGACCGCTTATAACAACTAATTATTACAACCATAAATCAAAATCCTAGCTACTCGTGGTAAAACTGGCCTTTTTCTTTTTCTATTTTGCTTGGCTCTCCTAGCATCTCGTTACCTCCAGAGCTCCACTATGGCACCTCGTGATTCACCGATCCCTTTTCATCCTCTTCCTAGGTTTGCAAAGAATTGCAAGGTGAAGCCCTTTTCATGCTATTAGACAAAATAACTATTTATGTTTCACCCCATACTTTAAGATAACAATCTTATCAGGTCAAACACATCTATTTGATAGTCCATTAGTCTTTGGTTAAAGTACTCATATAGGGCAATATCATTATCGGGAGTCTTTTCAACATTATCTTAAAAAAGCTTTGCCTCGAACTCCATTTTACACTCTAGACATTTAAAACCTCTTAATTCAAAACCAAGTTCATTTTTCGATTGGTAGTTGAATTCTTGCAAAGCTCATATGGGCAATATGGTCCAATATGGCTGCCAACAATCTCCCATCTATATACGGTGTCAACAAGACATGGGCCACAAACGATAGAATCATAAAGGATAGGTTATTAAATACAATAATGGATATGACATTTTGGTCAAGTTTCCAACCAAATCAAAAGTTTAGCTAAATTGGGTGAAGTAGTCTTCTTGCACATCAAAACAAGATAGATAGGCGTAATATTATTAAGATGTGGGTGGCTCACCTTTATTCCAATATTTGGGTATACATAATGATTAAAAAACTCCATCATCTTGAGTAGTTATAGAGCATTTCAATACTTAACTCCGCTTGTTTTACCTTGTGGACAAATATTACCGGCATTGGAGTTACAGTAACCGGTTGTCAAGCCGATTTGTTTATCAATTGAACTTTCACTGATCGCATATCATCTTACACGCCATACCACAAAACAATAAAAATTAAGATGTGAAAGGAACAGACTGCTAGTTTTTGTGCTAACTCCCACAAAGATAGGAGAGGATAAACTTCGAGAGCGAGTGCAAATAAAGTAGTTCCTCCCGAGTGTGATCAACAAAACGAGATGCCAAAGCCTACCATCTAAAAATCATAAGACCAATAAGTACATTATCTTGGGATACCCGAGAAGTCGGCTCGATCACCTCAACAAAGCGCCACAAGGGATCTAGATTCCGCAACATCCATGCAAGTAGAAGCTAAAAAGGGGTGTGAAGATATGCATAGGCAAGATCAATGGGGCCTAGGCTGGCCATGGTGGGAATAGATTTTTGAAAATCAAAAAGATTTACAAATAAATACGTTAAAATAGGGCAAAAACCACTTACTTGAGGCAATCCGCCTCCGATTATTCAAAATGGTAAGAAAGGGTAATAATCAAAACCAATTAGGGTCACCGTCAAGAATGATATCTTAAAATCATAATCTTCATTCATAGAAGATGAAGCAGAGCAGAGGGAAAGCTATGAAATGCAACGTCCCAAGAATGGAAAGGCCGAAGCACGTAGCCATATCAAAAGCTTAGATCATGTAGCAAAGGGAGGGAATTTTTTTCTTTTTTTCTTTTTTTCCTTCCCATTGGGCTACCTACATTAATTATAATATATAATGTGCCAACATTAAATATAAATGCATTAACTTCAATGAGTTACTAATCGATGGCCGAGATGAAATCTTCAAATCCAACGGTCCATATCAAAAGCCCCAAATAAGGGGGCACCTTCCTTACACCTTCCCTAAAAAAAATCAAGGGCCACGATTTCTCACGTGCCCGATCGACGCCCAGGGATGGGGGTGCATGCCCCATGCATGCCCCATACATGCCCCCCATCAAATCCATTCAATGGGCCATTGTCGCGACACCTCAAAAAAATCGGCGGCCAAGAATAATCTCTACAAACTTTCACCCCCATAGGACCCATAATATAATTGTATATATATAGATAATAGATATATATATATATATATATATATATATATATATATATATATATATATATATATATATATATATATATATATATATATATATATATATATATATATATATATATATATATATATATGTTCTTATGTTTGTCCCATCCTTATGACCGTTGATCTAAGATCCCACTTAGAATATGTGGCTTTGGGGACCATATCCGATCGGCCCGTGATGGCTTGGGAGTTTACATTAGCTCATATAGACACGCATCCTACGGGCCAAGGTTGATCTAGATCCTGACCGCCGTGATCCGAGATCCTACCGGCCACGCCGCATGGCACATATCTTACGGTCCACATGGCTATGTTCTTATGTTTGTCCCATTGAATCGGCCGTTGATCTAAGATCCTACTACTTACTAATTTTGGGCGATCCCACGCCCGATGGTTTTGGGAGTTTACATACCATATATAGACCGCATCCTACGGTCCAGTTGATCCGATCGGCACTGGCCGATCCGAGATCCTACGGCTAATCACGTTGCTTGGCACATATCTTACGGTCCACATGGCTTTGGGAATTATATGTAATAGATCCTATGGCTCATATTTTTATATGATGAGATCTTGATCGCTGATTGAGTCTAAGATCCTATGGCTCATGTTGAATGCTCATCCCTTAAGGAAAGGCTTTTAAAATTTTTATGTTATTGGGGGAATTCGAACCCTGGTCCTCAACCCCCAACCCCCCACTCTAACCACTAGACCAAGCATTAATTCCATGAAGAATTTATGTTTCAAATATACTTAAGGGTAATGTTCCCATTAAGATAAAATAGACTATAACATTCGAGCTAGTTCAAGAAAGTTCTAGAATGTTCGAAGGCTCTAGAAAGTTCTAGAATCTTCTAGAAAGTTCTAGAACATAAGAGAATCTAAGGGGGATCTAAGAAAACTCTTCCAAAAAGTTTCAAATTGTTCTAATAAGTTTAGAATGTTCTAGAATGTAGGGGAATCTATGGGAATGTAAGGAAATCTAGGGAAATACTTCCAGAAAGTTCTAGAATATTTTGAAAGTCTTAGTATGTTTCAAAAAAGTCTTAGAATGTTCTAAAAAAATTCTAGAATGTAAAGGAAACCAGAAGAATCTAATAGAATGTAAGAAAATCTTATAAAATATAAGAGAATCTAGGGGGATCTAAAAGAAAAATTCTTCTAGAAAGTCCCAAATTGTTCTAATAAGATTTAGAATGTTCTAGAATGTAGGGGGAATCTATGGGAATGTAAGGAAATCTAGGGAAATACTTCTTAAAGTTCTAGGATGTTTTGAAAGTTTCAGAATGTTCCAGAAAGTTCTAGAATGTTCTAGAAATTTCTAGAATGTAAGGGAATCTAGGAGAATTAAAGGGAATATAAGGAAATCTCATAAATTGTAAGAGAATCTAGGAAAATATTTACAAGTCTAATGCATTCTCTTAAAATCTAGTTGAATCTAAGGGAATATTCATAATATCTAATGGAATCTAAGAAAATCTTGATGTAATCTTAGAGTTTTTTTAAGATTTTGCAAAGAGCCACAATAGAATGTTCTAAAATGTTTCATAATAAAGGGGTACAATATAAATCTTGAAAAAAAAAATCCTAGATGCTCAGGGAAGCGCCTCAGTCTGAAAATAGAAAGTGTTTTAGAATTGTTGCGCAGATCCAAAATAAATTATTTTAGAAGGTTCTAAATGCTCATGGGTAAGCACCTCAATAAAATCTAGGGGAATCTTCACGAATGCTAAATATAATACATAGAACGTTGAAGAATATAGAGGAATCACAAGAGAACCCTCAAGAGAATCGTTGGTTACCTAGAACATGACAGGGGCCTTGCGAAGAACATGCTAAATCTGGAACAAATGTAGAGTAGGGCGCATTAATTTTCATATATATATATATATATATATATATATATATATATATATATATATATATATATATACATATATACAAGTGTTTGTACTATGACAGAGTGTATCAAGTCGACTGGTCATTCATTGTCAAAATTTCTGTCTGAGGAATTTACAATGAAGATCTTAGCAAAGAGTTTTATTTATCTATATTAATGATCCTATTGGATAAAGACAAACAGAAAAGCAGGATTTTTGCCATTCCTTTAATGTAGACGGCATACCCTCCTACATATGAGTGCATTCCTCTTGCTAAATTTGACTTGAACTCGAGTTGTTCACCATGAAATCCAACCAATACTGTAATCTAAAGCGTTGCGGGGTCCCATGCAAAAGTTCCCTAAGGGGGAAAGTTTTCTGATTTTGCCAGATGATAAAAGCTTTTAACAAAATTAGATAATTACTATTCAAAATGTCTAGCACTGGTAGCGAAATAGAGAAGCGTATCAGTATTTGAAAGCGTAGTTATTTTTGCCATTTTAAAAACAGGTATGAGAATACTGTAGATAATGTTTATCTATTGTAGCACGACGTGCATTTTGACTCTAGAATAGATTTGCAAGAGACAAACGCACATTCGTCCCACAACCTTTTGAAATTCAAGAGCAACCTTTTAACATTTGGTATGTGGCCTCTAGCTTGCAAATGTGCATTGCTGATGAGGATCTTGCTTTGGTTCGATCAATATGATTGTAACTTTGTTTCGACATTGTTGTTAATGAGAACTTAAGTTCATTAAATTTAATGAAAGGTCAAAACATTTTTACAAAGGCATAGTGCGCATAATTTAAAGCGGGGATAGGTTCAATATACCGCACGTTTTATACGAAATACATATGAATTGTATGATACTGGCACAAAAATTTGCATAAATAAGAATAAAAAAATGTCTAAGAAAAAACAATTCCGTCCGGAAGATTTCCCGCGCATTTAAAACAACTATATCAGCGTCGCTGAAACTTTTTCAGCAAAAAACCTTCGGGAATCCAGCGTCTGAAAACCAAAATTTTACAGACAAAACAACGCCCACAACAGACTGCGGACTTTTTTTCGATACATGGCGATGAATTTTTTTCGTCAGACGGTTAAAAATCTTCCGACATTGAGCGGTTTTTTTGCCGTATTTTTTGCCCGTATTTTTTTCGTTTATCATTTTGCTCAAAACGAAATGAACGGATAGCGTCGCGAAAATTTTTCGACCATCATTTATCCGCGAGCATAATTTTCACGCTGTCCGAATGTCGCTTACGTCCTTTTCGCCCGCGATTCTTTCTATTTCGGCGTCAGTCCGAAAAATTTTTAGAATATTGCGGCTTTCCGCGAAGGTTTCGTGCGTGCTGATATAGATTTAAGATCCTACCATAGGTATTTATATCGTTAAATCATTATTTTATTAAAAAATCGATATTTTTAACTTTATACGTCAGAAATTTTAATTTTGTACGTATAGAACCTATCCCTGATTTAAAGCTTATGTTAGTTTTCAAAGCTTATGTCAGTTTTCACATATTAAAACTCAAGGATAATATGATATCGCTCTTTTAGCATTAGGCTATAGGCACACATTCCGGGACACATACTTACTTTGGGAGGTTATGGCGAAATGTTGACTTTAAATAGGGAGTCTGTTTTAGAACGCTTGCATCAAATACATAACCTGAAATATTTTAATTGAGCCTCATAAATATTCTGGCATATTTTTGGCCTTTCTTTAAGTAATGCACAATATTTTTTGGGACTTGAGAAAAATTTCAGTGTCCCTGGTTCTACTAGTCAATATCTACTAAGTTCGCATTTCAATTTAACAATGAAATAGAACAAAGATTTTGACATCACAATCACCATGTACAGAGTCAGATGTTTCACGTCAAAACCAAAATACCATGGTGGATTGACGAATGTCTACAGATTACCATCAATTGCTTCTACAGCAAATACTATGTTAAATTGACAAGCATTTTGGCTCAACAATAAAGATTCCATTGTAATCCAGATTTCACTGTATCCCACCATCGATCCATGGCCAAGGCACCAAAATAAACATATCTTTTCAAAAGCTCTAGTAAAAAGTAGAAACAATAAACTGAACTATCTGCAACTTAAACCTGCAACCCCAAAACTAAGTCATTTCTTATGCCAAACTACATATAGACTAGTGCTCTCTTCAACCTGCCAACCTCAAAATAAATATGTTCTTATGCCCGCTCTGTTCCTACTTAACAGCAGTAAATATTAAGCCCTCATATCTAGTTGAGGGTAAAATGAGAAACACGGAACCGTGGATGAATGATATTCGATAGCAAGTACTCAATATATCCCGTGTCTTGGATCAAAGTTAAAGACCACAATTGAAGGAGGATTTCTCGTTTATGATATAGATATTATGCTTCCGACCTACACGGTGGAAAGAGATGGCTCCGGGCAAGGGCTTAAAAATAACTTAGCAAAGAATTTGGCATTCTTCCCACCTCTTGCCAACCTTTCTCCTTCAAATCCAAATCCCGGATATAAATGCCACCATTACGTCCCCAAAATCCGAAACCATAAGTGGCGTAACCCTTGCCTTCAACCAGATGAGGAAAAAAAGAAAGCGAAAAAGCGGGGACCGTAGTTTTGGCATTGGAACCATGATCCACACACCATGAACTGTATCAAATGCAGAAATTGTTTCAGAACAAGTTAAAGGCCAACCATCCAAACCACAAGTGTAATAGCATGTTGCCAACTTTGTGCTGTCATCTGGAAAGGCCCATTTTCCAATGAAATTAGATGGGGGGCAATAGGAATATGCTTCCATATCAAGCATGGGATCTGTCAGATACGTATCGAAAAGTAAAACAATGAATCCATTGAACCCGGTCGAAAGCAAGACCTCTAAAACAAGTGAGTAACCTTCTCTCTTGAAGATCTACCATGTTCATATTCCCCCAGCTTACTTACAAACATTGTGTCGGTTGGGGGGGTTATTAAATGGTGGCAAAGCACCCAAACAACAGAAGACCAAAACAAATAATCTACGCACTTAAAGAGCATCAAGCAAAATAAACATAGACTTCCAGCATAATATACTTCCATTTTTCATTAAAAAGATTACCATACAGAGTAAGAAAATACACAGAACTAATAAATACCAGGCTAACCTCTTTGCTATCATAATTTGGATCACTATAATCCGTCTGCCCATTTTGCTCAGAAATCTAAACCTGGCCTTTAAGAATCCGCATTTGGAGCTGGAAGCCTGGTCACCCCTTAGCACCATATCTTGCAAAAACAACAATATGATCGCAAGTCCTTCCTCAACCGGAGTGAAAGTATCAAATTTTATGTACGCATGCAAAACCTTAGGAAACGAGATGTTTAGAAATAAAAATAAAAATCTAAGTGCAAGTGAACCTAATGGAAACATTATAGATGAAAGGAAATATGTAGCAAAATAACAGGGGGTTGGGGGATTTGATATAGATATAATTCTTGAAACCATAGACCATATCCCTAAAACAATTCAATGGGTTATCATAAAAAAAAATGGATTTAAGATAAAAAATAATCACATTAAAAAACTGGTTAGATTGGTTAAAAGTAGTCTTATTAGGATATTGAGTTATTTTGGTAAAGGTTCAATATTTCATATTCTAAAAGCTTAAAAAGATATCCTCAGATTTCATATTCTAAAAAGCTACAGCTGAAAAAACGATAGAGGCTCGATATACCATCAAAACCTTAGGCAAACTCAGATTCGACATCTTAAAATCATAGGCGCCCCTAAATAATTGAGCATAATCGAAACGAGAGGTGTCCAGAGGCTCCAACAACATACAGTCGGGGCCATAGGATTGATGATCCGACGACCGTGTGGTAGTCCGTGGTGCACCTCGCTTAGAATATGTAGCAAAATAAAGGGGTTCCGTGGGGATTTGATATAGATATAATTCTTGAAACCATAGACCATATCCCTAAAACAATTCAATGGGTTATTAAAAAAACATAGATTTAAGATAAAAAATAATCACATTAGCTCACTGGTTAGATTGGTTAAAGTAGTCTTATTAGGACATTGAGTTATTTTGGTAGAGGTTCAATCCCTCAGATTTCATATTCTAAAAGCTTGCTTAAAAACCGATAGAGGCTCGATATACCATCAAAACCTTAGGCAAACTCGTGATTCGACATCTTAAAATCATAGGGCCCCCCCAATCATAATTGAGCATAATCAAAATAGAGGTGTCCAGAGGCTCCAACATATAGCCCGGGCCATAGGGAGGATTGACAGATCCGACGATCGTGGTAGTCCAGGTGCACCTCGCTTAGAATATGTAGCAAAATAACAGGGGTTCCAATGGGGATTTGATATAGATATAATTTTGAAACCATAGACCATATCCCTAAAACAATTCAATGGGTTATTATAAAAAAAAACATAGATTTAAGATAAAAAATAGTCACATTAGCTCACCGGTTAGATTGGTTAAAGTAGTCTTATTAGGACATTGAGTTATTTTGGTAGAGGTTCAAATCCTCCGTGGGGATTTCATATTCTAAAAGCTTTCTTAAATTAGATAGAGGCTCGATATACCATCAAAACCTTAGGCAAAAAAACATGGATTCGACATCTTAAAATCATAGTTAAAAATCATAATTGAGCATAATCGAAACGAGAGGTGTCCAGAGGCTCCAACATACTTAGAATATGGGCCTATCCCTAAAGGATTGATGATCCCGCGGTCGTGGTAGTCCGGTGGTGCACCTCGCTTAGAATATGTAGCAAAATAATGTGGGGTTCCGTGGGGATTTGATATAGATATAATTTTGAAACCATAGACCATATCCCTAAAACAATTCAATGGGTTATTATAAAAAAAACATAGATTTAAGATAAAAAATAGTCACATTAGCTCACCGGGTTAGATTGGTTAAAGTAGTCTTATTAGGACATTGAGTTATTTTGGTAGAGGTTCGAATCCTCGTGATTTCATATTCTAAAAGCTTAAGCTTAAACCGTGATAGAGGCTCGATATACCATCAAAACCTTAGGCAAACTCAGATTCGACATCTTAAAATCATAGGCGCCCCCAATCATAATTGAGCATAATCGAAACGAGAGGTGTCCAGAGGCTCCAACATAGCCCCGGGCCATAGGATTGATGATCCGACGATCGTGGTAGTCCAGTGGTGCACCTCGCTTAGAATATGTAGCAAAATAATGGGGGTTAATTCTTGAAACCATAGACCATATCCCTAAAACAATTCAATTTGATATAGATATAATTTTGAAACCATAGACCATATCCCTAAAACAATTCAATGGGTTATTATCAAAAAAAACATAGATTTAAGATAAAAAATAGTCACATTAGCTCACCGTTAGATTGGTTAAAGTAGTCTTATTAGGACATTGAGTTATTTTGGTAGAGGTTCAATCCCTCAGATTTCATATTCTAAAAGCTTAAGCATTGAGTTATTTTTAAACCGATAGATAGAGGCTCGATATACCATCAAAACCTTAGGCAAACTCAGATTTGACATCTTAAAATCATAGGCGCCCCCAATCATAATTGAGCATAATCGAAAACGAGAGGTGTCCAGAGGCTCCAACATATACCGGGCCATTAGGATTGACAGATCCGACGACGTGGTAGGTAGTCTCGCTTAGAATGGTGCACCTCGCTTAGAATATGTAGCAAAATAACAGGGGTTCCTGTGGGGTCTTATTAGGACAGGATTTTGAAATAATTCTTGAAACCATAGACCATATCCCTCAAAAAACAATTCAATGGGTTATTATAAAAAAACATAGATTTAAGATAAAAAATAGTCACATTAGCTCACGGGTTAGATTGGTTAAAGTAGTCTTATTAGGACATTGAGTTATTTTGGTAGAGGTTCAATCCTCGTGATTTCATATTCTAAAAGCTTGCATTAAGTTATTTTGATAGAGGCTCGATATACCATCAAAACCTTAGGCAAACTCAGATTCGACATCTTAAAATCATAGGCGCCCCCAATCATAATTGAGCATAATCAAAACGAGAGGTGTCCAGAGGCTCCAACATACACCCGGGCCATAGGATTGACAGATCCGACGATCGGTGGTAGTCCGTGGTGCACCTCGCTTTTAGAATATGTAGCAAAAAAATGTGGGGTTCCGTGGGGATTTGATATAGATATAATTCTTGAAACCATAGACCATATCCCTAAAACAATTCAATGGGTTATTATAAAAAAAAAAACATAGATTTAAGATAAAAAATAGTCACATTAGCTCACCGGTTAGATTGGTTAAAGTAGTCTTATTAGGACATTGAGTTATTTTGGTAGAGGTTCAAACTCGTGATTTCATATTCTAAAAGCTTAAGCTTAAAACCGTATAGAGGCTCGATATACCATCAAAACCTTAGGCAAACTCAGATTCGACATCTTAAAATCATAGGCGCCCCCAATCATAATTGAGCATAATCAAACGCAGAGGTGTCCAGAGGCTCCAACATACCCGGGCCATAGGATTGATGATCCGACGACCGTGGTAGTCCAGTGGTGCACCTCGCTTAGAATATGTAGCAAAATAAATAACAGGGGTTCCGTGGGGATTTGATATAGATATAATTTTGAAACCATAGACCATATCCCTAAAACAATTCAATGGGTTATTATAAAAAAAAACATAGATTTAAGATAAAAAATAGTCACATTAGCTCACCTAAAACCGTGATAGAGGCTCGATATACCATCAAAACCTTAGGTTAGATTGGTTAAAGTAGTCTTATTAGGACATTGAGTTATTTTGGTAGAGGTTCAATCCCTCGTAGATTTCATATTCTAAAAGCTTAAGATATAATTGAAACCATAGTAGAGAGGCTCGATATACCATCAAAACCTTAGATAAAAACTCAGATTCGACATCTTAAAATCATAGTAGGCCCCCAATCATAATTGAGCATAATCAAAACGAGAGGTGTCCAAAACCTTAGGTCAAGAGGCTCCAACATCATAGTCCGGGCCATAGGATTGACAGATCCGACGAGGTGTGGTAGTCAAGTGGTGCACCTCGCTTAGAATATGTAGCAAAATAACAGGGGGTTCCAGGGGGATTTGATATAGATATAATTAATTTTGAAACCATAGACCATATCCCTACAACAATTCAATGGGTTATTATAAAAAAAAACATAGATTTAAGATAAAAAATAGTCACATTAGCTCAACGGGTTAGATTGGTTAAAGTCTTATTAGGACATTGAGTTATTTTGGTAGAGGTTCAATCCCTCAGATTTCATATTCTAAAAGCTTAAGTTAAACCGTGATAGAGGCTCGATATACCATCAAAACCTTAGGCAAACTCAGATTCGACATCTTAAAATCATAGGCGCCCCCAATCATAATTGAGCATAATCAAAACGAGAGGTGTCCAGAGGCTCCAACATATACCGGGCCATAGGATTGACAGATCCGACGATCGTGGTAGTCAAGTGGTGCACCTCGCTTAGAATATGTAGCAAAAATAACAGGGGTTCCGTGGGGATTTGATATAGATATAATTTTGAAACCATAGACCATATCCCTAAAACAATTCAATGGGTTATTATAAAAAAACATAGATTTAAGATAAAAAATAGTCACATTAGCTCACCGGTTAGATTGGTTAAAGTAGTCTTATTAGGACATTGAGTTATTTTGGTAGAGGTTCAATCCCCTCAGATTTCATATTCTAAAAAAGCTTAAGCGTGATAGAGGCTCGATATACCATCAAAACCTTAGGCAAACTCAGATTCGACATCTTAAAATCATATAGGCCCCCAATCATAATTGAGCATAATAAAAAACGAGAGGTGTCAAGAGGCTCCAACATATACCGGGGCATAGGATTGACAGATCCGACGATCGTGGTAGTCCAGTGGTGCACCTCGCTTAGAATATGTAGCAAAATAACAGGGGGTTCTGTGGGGATTTGATATAGATATAATTTTGAAACCATAGACCATATCCCTAAAACAATTCAATGGGTTATTATAAAAAAAAACATAGATTTAAGATAAAAAATAGTCACATTAGCTCACCGGTTAGATTGGTTAAAGTAGTCTTATTAGGACATTGAGTTATTTTGGTAGAGGTTCAATCCTCGTGATTTCATATTCTAAAAGCTTAAGCTTAAAACCGTGATAGAGGCTCGATATACCATCAAAACCTTAGGCAAACTCGTATTCGACATCTCTTAAAATCATAGGCGCCCCCAATCATAATTGAGCATAATCAAAACGAGAGGTGTCCAGAGGCTCCAACATATAACCGGGGCCGCATAGGATTGACAGATCCGACGACGCGGGTAGTCCGTGGTAGTCAAGGGTGCACCTGCGTTATTTAGAATATGTAGCAAAATAATTGGTTAAAGGGGTTCCAGTGGGATTTGATATAGATATAATTCTTGAAACCATAGACCATATCCCTAAAACAATTCAATGGGTTATTATAAAAAACATAGATTTAAGATAAAAAATAGTCACATTAGCTCACCGGGTTAGATTGGTTAAAGTAGTCTTATTAGGACATTGAGTTATTTTGGTAGAGGTTCAATCCCTGAGTTATTTCATATTCTAAAAAATATTTAAACCTTAAACCAGATAGAGAGGCTCGATATACCATCAAAACCTTAGGCAAACTCAGATTCGACATCTTAAAATCATAGGCGCCCCCAATCATAATTGAGCATAATCGAAACGAGAGGTGTCCAGAGGCTCCAACATATAAACCGGGCCATAGGATTGACAGATCCGACGATCGTGGTAGTCCAGTGGTGCACCTCGCTTAGAATATGTAGCAAAATAACAGGGGTTCCGTGGGGATTTGATATAGATATAATTTTTGAAACCATAGACCATATCCCTAAAACAATTCAATGGGTTATTATAAAAAAACATAGATTTAAGATAAAAAATAGTCACATTAGCTCACCGGTTAGATTGGTTAAAGTAGTCTTATTAGGACATTGAGTTATTTTGGTAGAGGTTTCAACCCCCTCAGATTTCATATTCTAAAAGCTTAAGCTTAAACCGATAGAGGCTCGATATACCATCAAAACCTTAGGCAAACTCAGATTCGACATCTTAAAATCATAGGCGCCCCCAATCATAATTGAGCATAATCAAAACGAGAGGTGTCAAGAGGCTCCAACATACCGGGCCATAGGATTGACAGATCCGAGCGATCGTGGTAGTCCAGGGTGCACCTCGCTTAGAATATGTAGCAAAATAATGGGGGTTCTGTGGGGATTTGATATAGATATAATTTTGAAACCATAGACCATATCCCTAAAACAATTCAATGGGTTATTAAAAAAAAAACATAGATTTAAGATAAAAAAAATAGTCACATTAGCTCACCGGTTAGATTGGTTAAAGTAGTCTTATTAGGACATTGAGTTATTTTGGTAGAGGTTCAATCCTCGATTTCATATTCTAAAAGCTTAAGCTTAAACCGTGATAGAGGCTCGATATACCATCAAAACCTTAGGCAAACTCAGATTCGACATCTTAAAATCATAGGCGCCCCCAATCATAATTGAGCATAATCAAAACGAGAGGTGTCCAGAGGCTCCAACATACAGCCCACCGGGATTAGGATTGATAAAACAATTCAATGGGTTATTATAAAAAAACATAGATTTGATCCCGAGGACATTGAGTTATTTTGGTAGGGTGGTAGTCCAGTCCAAATATACCCAGAGGGATTGACAGAAACCTGGTAGTGGTGCACCTCGCTTAGAATATGTAGCAAAATAATCGGGGGTTCCGTGGGGATTTGATATAGATATAATTTTGAAACCATAGACCATATCCCTAAAACAATTCAATGGGTTATTTATAAAAAAAAAAACATAGATTTAAGATAAAAAAAATAGTCACATTAGCTCACTGGTTAGATTGGTTAAAGTAGTCTTATTAGGACATTGAGTTATTTTGGTAGAGGTTCAATCCCTCAGATTTCATATTCTAAAAGCTTAAGCTTAAACCAGATAGAGGCTCGATATACCATCAAAACCTTAGGCAAACTCAGATTCGACATCTTAAAATCATAGGCGCCCCCAATCATAATTGAGCATAATCAAACGAGAGGTGTCCAGAGGCTCCAACATATACCGGGCCATAGGATTGACAGATCCGACGATCGTGGTAGTCCAGTGGTGCACCTCGCTTAGAATATGTAGCAAAATAAATGTGGGGTTCTGTGGGGATTTGATATAGATATAATTTTGAAACCATAGACCATATCCCTAAAACAATTCAATGGGTTATTATAAAAAAAAAACATAGATTTAAGATAAAAAAAAAATAGTCACATTAGCTCACCGGTTAGATTGGTTAAAGTAGTCTTATTAGGACATTGAGTTATTTTGGTAGAGGTTCAATCCTCAGATTTCATATTCTAAAAGCTTAAGTTAAAAACCGTGATAGAGGCTCTCGATATACCATCAAAACCTTAGGCAAACTCAGATTCGACATCTTAAAATCATAGGCGCCCCTAATCATAATTGAGCATAATCAAACGAGAGGTGTCCAGAGGCTCCAACATACCGGGGCCATAGGATTGACAGATCCGACGATCGTGGTAGTCCAGTGGTGCACCTCGCTTAGAATATGTAGCAAAATAAATGTGGGGTTCCGTGGGGATTTGATATAGATATAATTTTGAAACCATAGACCATATCCCTAAAACAATTCAATGGGTTATTATAAAAAAAAAACATAGATTTAAGATAAAAAAATAGTCACATTAGCTCACCGGTTAGATTGGTTAAAGTAGTCTTATTAGGACATTGAGTTATTTTGGTAGAGGTTCAATCCTCAGATTTCATATTCTAAAAGCTTAAGCTTAAAACCGATAGAGGCTCGATATACCATCAAAACCTTAGGCAAACTCAGATTCGACATCTTAAAATCATAGGCGCCCCCAATCATAATTGAGCATAATCAAAACGAGAGGTGTCCAAGAGGCTCCAAACATATAGCCCGGGCCATAGGATTGACAGATCCGACGACCGTGGTAGTCCGTGGTGCACCTCGCTTAGAATATGTAGCAAAATAACAGGGGTTCCGTGGGGATTTGATATAGATATAATTTTGAAACCATAGACCATATCCCTAAAACAATTCAATGGGTTATTATAAAAAAAAAACATAGATTTAAGATAAAAAATAGTCACATTAGCTCACCGGGTTAGATTGGTTAAAGTAGTCTTATTAGGACATTGAGTTATTTTGGTAGAGGTTCAATCCCTCAGATTTCATATTCTAAAAGCTTAAGTGAAACCGTGATAGAGGCTCGATATACCATCAAAACCTTAGGCAAACTCAGATTCGACATCTTAAAATCATAGGCGCCCCCAATCATAATTGAGCATAATCTAAAACGAGAGGTGTCAAGAGGCTCCAACATACCCGGGCCATAGGATTGACAGATCCGACGACGTGGTAGTCCGTGGTGCACCTCGCTTAGAATATGTAGCAAAATAATGGGGGTTCCGTGGGGATTTGATATAGATATAATTTTGAAACCATAGACCATATCCCTAAAACAATTCAATGGGTTATTATAAAAAAAAAACATAGATTTAAGATAAAAAAATAGTCACATTAGCTCACGGGTTAGATTGGTTAAAGTAGTCTTATTAGGACATTGAGTTATTTTGGTAGAGGTTCAAATCCTCAGATTTCATATTCTAAAAGCTTAAGCTTAAACCGATAGAGGCTCGATATACCATCAAAACCTTAGGCAAACTCAGATTCGACATCTTAAAATCATAGGCGTCCCCAATCATAATTGAGCATAATCAAAACGAGAGGTGTCCAGAGGCTCCAACATATACCGGGGCCATAGGATTGACAGATCCGACGACCGTGGTAGTCCGTGGTGCACCTCGCTTAGAATATGTAGCAAAATAACAGGGGTTCCGTGGGGATTTGATATAGATATAATTTTTGAAACCATAGACCATATCCCTAAAACAATTCAATGGGTTATTAAAAAAAAAACATAGATTTAAGATAAAAAAATAGTCACATTAGCTCACCGGTTAGATTGGTTAAAGTAGTCTTATTAGGACATTGAGTTATTTTGGTAGAGGTTCAATCCCCTCAGATTTCATATTCTAAAAGCTTAAGTTAAACCGTGATAGAGGCTCGATATACCATCAAAACCTTAGGCAAACTCAGATTCGACATCTTAAAATCATAGGCGCCCCCAATCATAATTGAGGCATAATCGAAACGAGAGGTGTCCAGAGGCTCCAACAACCTCGGGCCATAGGATTGACAGATCCGACGATCGTGGTAGTCCGTGGTGCACCTCGCTTAGAATATGTAGCAAAATAACAGGGGTTCTGTGGGGATTTGATATAGATATAATTTTGAAACCATAGACCATATCCCTAAAACAATTCAATGGGTTATTATAAAAAAACATAGATTTAAGATAAAAAAAAATAGTCACATTAGCTCACCGGGTTAGATTGGTTAAAGTAGTCTTATTAGGACATTGAGTTATTTTGGTAGAGGTTCAATCCCCTCAGATTTCATATTCTAAAAGCTTAAGCTTAAAACCGATAGAGGCTCGATATACCATCAAAACCTTAGGCAAACTCAGATTCGACATCTTAAAATCATAGGCGCCCCCAATCATAATTGAGCATAATCAAACGAGAGGTGTCCAGAGGCTCCAACATATACCGGGCCATAGGATTGATGATCCGACGATCGTGGTGGTAGTGCCAGTGGTGCACCTCGCTTAGAATATGTAGCAAAATAACAGTGGGGTTCCTGTGGGGATTTGATATAGATATAATTTTGAAACCATAGACCATATCCCTAAAACAATTCAATGGGTTATTATAAAAAAAAACATAGATTTAAGATAAAAAATAGTCACATTAGCTCACCGGTTAGATTGGTTAAAGTAGTCTTATTAGGACATTGAGTTATTTTGGTAGAGGTTCAATCCCTCGATTTTTCATATTCTAAAAGCTTAAAAAACCGCAAATAGAGGCTCGATCATACCATCAAAACCTTAGGCAAACTCAGATTCGACATCTTAAAATCATAGGCGCCCCCAATCATAATTGAGCATAATCTTGAAACCATAAAACGAGAGGTGTCCAGAGGCTCCAACCAATCACATTACGGGCCCATTAGGATTAGGATTGTAGATCCGACGATCGTGTCGGTACCATCAAAACCTTAGGTCCGTGGTGCACCTCGCTTAGAATATGTAGCAAAATAACAGGTGGGGTTCCAGTGGGGATTTGATATAGATATAATTTTGAAACCATAGACCATATCCCTAAAACAATTCAATGGGTTATTATATAAAAAAAAAACATAGATTTAAGATAAAAAATAGTCACATTAGCTCACGGGTTAGATTGGTTAAAGTAGTCTTATTAGGACATTGAGTTATTTTGGTAGAGGTTCAATCCCCTCAGATTTCATATTCTAAAAGCTTTCTAAAAACCGATAGAGGCTCGATATACCATCAAAACCTTAGGCAAACTCAGATTCGACATCTTAAAATCATAGGGCCCCCCCTAATCATAATTGAGCATAATCAAAACGAGAGGTGTCCAGAGGCTCCAACATTCCCGGGGTTATTATAAAAAACATAGGATTTGATGATCCCGAGTAGTCTTATTAGGAGTTATTTTGGTAGTCCGTGGTGCACCTCGCTTAGAATATGTAGCAAAAATAAATGTGGGGTTCCGTGGGGATTTGATATAGATATAATTTTGAAACCATAGACCATATCCCTAAAACAATTCAATGGGTTATTATAAAAAAAAAAACATAGATTTAAGATAAAAAATAGTCACATTAGCTCACCGTTAGATTGGTTAAAGTAGTCTTATTAGGACATTGAGTTATTTTGGTAGAGGTTCAATCCCCGTGATTTCATATTCTAAAAGCTTAAGCGAAACCGATAGAGGCTCGATATACCATCAAAACCTTAGGCAAACTCAGATTCGACATCTTAAAATCATAGGCGCCCCCAATCATAATTGAGCATAATCAAAACGAGAGGTGTCCAGAGGCTCCAACATACCGGGCCATGAGGGATTGACAGATCCGACGATCGTGGTAGTCCAGTGGTGCACCTCGCTTAGAATATGTAGCAAAAATATGGGGTTCTGTCTTAGGTAGGACAGGGGATTTGATATAGATATAATTTTGAAACCATAGACCATATCCCTAAAACAATTCAATGGGTTATTATAAAAAAAACATAGATTTAAGATAAAAAATAGTCACATTAGCTCACCGGTTAGATTGGTTAAAGTAGTCTTATTAGGACATTGAGTTATTTTGGTAGAGGTTCAATCCTCGATTTCATATTCTAAAAGCTTGTTTAAAACCCAGATAGAGGCTCGATATACCATCAAAACCTTAGGCAAAACTCAGATTCGACATCTTAAAATCATAGGCGCCCCCAATCATAATTGAGCATAATCGAAACGAGAGGTGTCAAGAGGCTCCAACATACCGGGGCCATAGGATTGACAGATCCGACGATCGTGGTAGTCCAGGTGCACCTCGCTTAGAATATGTAGCAAAATAACAGGGGTTCCAGGGGGATTTGATATAGATATAATTTTTGAAACCATAGACCATATCCCTAAAACAATTCAATGGGTTATTATATAAAAAAAAACATAGATTTAAGATAAAAAAATAGTCACATTAGCTCACCGGGTTAGATTGGTTAAAGTAGTCTTATTAGGACATTGAGTTATTTTGGTAGAGGTTCAATCCCCGTATTTCATATTCTAAAAGCTTAAGTGGGATTTAAAACCCAGATAGAGGCTCGATATACCATCAAAACCTTAGGCAAACTCTCAGATTCGACATCTTAAAATCATAGGGCCCCCTAATCATAATTGAGCATAATCGAAAAAAGAGAGGTGTCCAGAGGCTCCAACATAAACCGGGGCCATAGGATTGATATCCGACGATCGTGGTAGTCCGTGGTGCACCTCGCTTAGAATATGTAGCAAAATAACAGGGGTTCCAGGGGGATTTGATATAGATATAATTTTTGAAACCATAGACCATATCCCTAAAACAATTCAATGGGTTATTATAAAAAAAACATAGATTTAAGATAAAAATATCACATTAGCTCACGGGTTAGATTGGTTAAAGTAGTCTTATTAGGACATTGAGTTATTTTGGTAGAGGTTCAATCCCCGTGATTTCATATTCTAAAAGCTTAAGCTTTAAACCGTGATAGAGGCTCGATATACCATCAAAACCTTAGGCAAACTCAGATTCGACATCTTAAAATCATAGGCCCCCCAATCATAATTGAGCATAATCGAAACGAGAGGTGTCAAGAGGCTCCAAACACATAGGGGCCATAGGATTGACAGATCCGACGATCCGTGGTAGTCCGTGGTGCACCTCGCTTAGAATATGTAGCAAAATAACAGGGGTTCCGTGGGGATTTGATATAGATATAATTCTTGAAACCATAGACCATATCCCTAAAACAATTCAATGGGTTATTATAAAAAAAAACATAGATTTAAGATAAAAAATAGTCACATTAGCTCACTGGTTAGATTGGTTAAAGTAGTCTTATTAGGACATTGAGTTATTTTGGTAGAGGTTCGAATCCCTCAGATTTCATATTCTAAAAGCTTAAGTTAAACCGATAGAGGCTCGATATACCATCAAAACCTTAGGCAAACTCAGATTCGACATCTTAAAATCATAGGCGCCCCAATCATAATTGAGCATAATCGAAACGAGAGGTGTCCAGAGGCTCCAACATACCGGGCCATCGGATTGACAGATCCGACGACTGTGGTGGTCCAGGGTGCACCTCGTTTAGAATATGTAGCAAAATAACAGGGGGTTCCAGGGGGATTTGATATAGATATAATTCTTGAAACCATAGACCATATCCCTAAAACAATTCAATGGGTTATTATAAAAAAAAACATAGATTTAAGATAAAAATAGTCACATTAGCTCACCGGGTTAGATTGGTTAAAGTAGTCTTATTAGGACATTGAGTTATTTTGGTAGAGGTTCAATCCTCGTGATTTCATATTCTAAAAGCTTAAGCTTGAAACCGTGATAGAGGCTCGATATACCATCAAAACCTTAGGCAAACTCAGATTCGACATCTTAAAATCATAGGGCCCCCCAATCATAATTGAGCATAATCAAAACGAGAGGTGTCCAGAGGCTCCAACATAAAGGGGCCATAGGATTGACAGATCCGACGATCGTGGTAGTCCAGTGGTGCACCTCGCTTAGAATATGTAGCAAAATAATAAGGGGTTCCAGTGGGGATTTGATATAGATATAATTTTGAAACCATAGACCATATCCCTAAAACAATTCAATGGGTTATTATAAAAAAAAAAAAACATAGATTTAAGATAAAAAATAGTCACATTAGCTCACGGGTTAGATTGGTTAAAGTAGTCTTATTAGGACATTGAGTTATTTTGGTAGAGGTTCAATCCTCGTGATTTCATATTCTAAAAGCTTAAGTTTAAACCAGATAGAGGCTCGATATACCATCAAAACCTTAGGCAAAACTCAGATTCGACATCTTAAAATCATATAGGCGCCCCCAATCATAATTGAGCATAATCAAAACGAGAGGTGTCCAGAGGCTCCAACATATAATCCTGGGGATTGACAGATCCGACGATCGTGGTAGTCCAGTGGTGCACCTCGCTTAGAATATGTAGCAAAATAATGGGGGTTCCTGTGGGGATTTGATATAGATATAATTCTTGAAACCATAGACCATATCCCTAAAACAATTCAATGGGTTATTAAAAAAAACATAGATTTAAGATAAAAAATAGTCACATTAGCTCACCGGGTTAGATTGGTTAAAGTAGTCTTATTAGGACATTGAGTTATTTTGGTAGAGGTTCAATCCTCGTGATTTCATATTCTAAAAGCTAAGCTTAAAACCGATAGAGGCTCGATATACCATCAAAACCTTAGGCAAACTCAGATTCGACATCTTAAAATCATAGGCGCCCCTAATCATAATTGAGCATAATCAAACGAGAGGTGTCCAGAGGCTCCAACATATAGCCCGGGCCATAGGATTGACAGATCCGACGATCGTGGTAGTCCGTGGTGCACCTCAGAAGAATATGTAGCAAAATAACAGGGGTTCCGTGGGGATTTGATATAGATATAATTTTTGAAACCATAGACCATATCCCTAAAACAATTCAATGGGTTATTAAAAAAAACATAGATTTAAGATAAAAAATAGTCACATTAGCTCACCGGGTTAGATTGGTTAAAGTAGTCTTATTAGGACATTGAGTTATTTTGGTAGAGGTTCAATCCTCAGATTTCATATTCTAAAAGCTTAAGCGAAACCGATAGAGGCTCGATATACCATCAAAACCTTAGGCAAACTCAGATTCGACATCTTAAAATCATAGGGCCCCCAATCATAATTGAGCATAATCGAAAACGAGAGGTGTCCAGAGGCTCCAACATACACCGGGGCCATAGGATTGACAGATCCGACGACCGTGGTAGTCCGTGGTGCACCTCGCTTAGAATATGTAGCAAAATAACAGGGGTTCCTGTGGGGATTTGATATAGATATAATTTTGAAACCATAGACCATATCCCTAAAACAATTCAATGGGTTATTATAGGAATAAAAAAAAAAACATAGATTTAAGATAAAAAATAGTCACATTAGCTCACGGGTTAGATTGGTTAAAGTAGTCTTATTAGGACATTGAGTTATTTTGGTAGAGGTTCAATCCTCAGATTTCATATTCTAAAAGCTTAAGCATCAAAACCTGATAGAGAGGCTCGATATACCATCAAAACCTTAGGCAAACTCGTCCCAGATTCGACATCTTAAAATCATAGGCGCCCCCAATCATAATTGAGCATAATCGAAACGAGAGGTGTCCAGAGGCTCCAACATAGCTCACTAGTTAGATTGGCCCGGGCTTATTAGGACAGGATTGACAGATCCGACGACCGTGGTAGTCCGTGGTGCACCTCGCTTAGAATATGTAGCAAAATAAAGGGGGTGGGGATTTGATATAGATATAATTTTGAAACCATAGACCATATCCCTAAAACAATTCAATGGGTTATTAAAAAAACATAGATTTAAGATAAAAAATAGTCACATTAGCTCACCGGGTTAGATTGGTTAAAGTAGTCTTATTAGGACATTGAGTTATTTTGGTAGAGGTTCAATCCTCGTGATTTCATATTCTAAAAGCTTAAGCTAAAACCAGATAGAGGCTCGATATACCATCAAAACCTTAGGCAAACTCAGATTCGACATCTTAAAATCATAGGCGCCCCAATCATAATTGAGCATAATCGAAACGAGAGGTGTCCAGAGGCTCCAACATCCAGAGGCTCCAAAATAACAGGGGTTCCAGTGGGGATTTGATATAGATATAATTCTTGAAACCATAGACCATATCCCTAAAACAATTCAATGGGTTATTATAAAAAAAAACATAGATTTAAGATAAAAAATAGTCACATTAGCCGTTAGATTGGTTAAAGTAGTCTTATTAGGACATTGAGTTATTTTGGTAGAGGTTCAACCTCCAGATTTCATATTTAAAAGCTTAAAACCGTGATAGAGGCTCGGGATATGGTAGTCCTTAGGTGACACCTCGCTTAGAATATGTAGCAAAATAAGAGGGGGTTCTGTGGGGATTTGATATAGATATAATTTGAAACCATAGACCATATCCCTAAAACAATTCAATGGGTTATTATAAAAAAACATAGATTTAAGATAAAAAATAGTCACATTAGCTCACCGGGTTAGATTGGTTAAAGTAGTCTTATTAGGACATTGAGTTATTTTGGTAGAGGTTCAATCCCTCAGATTTCATATTCTAAAAAAAAACCGATAGAGGCTCGATATACCATCAAAACCTTAGGCAAACTCAGATTCGACATCTTAAAATCATAGGCGCCCCCAATCATAATTGAGCATAATCAAACCCAGAGGTGTCCAGAGGCTCCAACATACACCGGGCCATAGGATTGATGATCCGACGATCGTGGTAGTCCGTGGTGCACCTCGCTTAGAATATGTAGCAAAATAAATAGGGGTTCCGTGGGGATTTGATATAGATATAATTTTGAAACCATAGACCATATCCCTAAAACAATTCAATGGGTTATTAAAAAAAACATAGATTTAAGATAAAAAATAGTCACATTAGCTCACCGTTAGATTGGTTAAAGTAGTCTTATTAGGACATTGAGTTATTTTGGTAGAGGTTCAATCCTCGTGATTTCATATTCTAAAAGCTTAAGCTAAAACCGATAGAGGCTCGATATACCATCAAAACCTTAGGGATTCGACATCTTAAAATCATAGGTGCCCTAATCATAATTGAGCATAATGAAAACGAGAGGTGTCCAGAGGCTCCAACATACCGGGGCCATAGGAGAATCGTGGTAGGTGGTGCACCTCGCTTAGAATATGTAGCAAAAAACATGGGGATTTGATATAGATATAATTTTGAAACCATAGACCATATCCCTAAAAAACAATTCAATGGGTTATTATAAAAAAACATAGATTTAAGATAAAAAATAGTCACATTAGCTCACCGGGTTAGATTGGTTAAAGTAGTCTTATTAGGACATTGAGTTATTTTGGTAGAGGTTCAATCCTCAGATTTCATATTCTAAAAGCTTGTTAAAAACCGATAGAGGCTCGATATACCATCAAAACCTTAGGCAAACTCAGATTCGACATCTTAAAATCATAGGCGCCCCTAATCATAATTGAGCATAATCGAAAACGAGAGGTGTCCAGAGGCTCCAACATACAGAACCGGGCCATAGGATTGACAGATCCGACGATCGTGGTAGTCCAGTGGTGCACCTCGCTTAGAATATGTAGCAAAATAACAGGGGTTAGATTGGGGATTTGATATAGATATAATTTTGAAACCATAGACCATATCCCTAAAACAATTCAATGGGTTATTATAAAAAAACATAGATTTAAGATAAAAAATAGTCACATTAGCTCACCGGGTTAGATTGGTTAAAGTAGTCTTATTAGGACATTGAGTTATTTTGGTAGAGGTTCAATCCCTCGATTTCATATTCTAAAAGCTTAATTCTTAAACCAGATAGAGGCTCGATATACCATCAAAACCTTAGGCAAACTCAGATTCGACATCTTAAAATCATAGGCGCCCCAATCATAATTGAGCATAATCAAAACGAGAGGTGTCCAGAGGCTCCCAAACCAAACCATAGGATTGACAGATCCGACGACCGTGGTAGTCCATGGTGCACCTCGCTTAGAATATGTAGCAAAATAACAGGGGTTCCGTGGGGATTTGATATAGATATAATTTTTGAAACCATAGACCATATCCCTAAAACAATTCAATGGGTTATTATAAAAAAAAAACATAGATTTAAGATAAAAAATAGTCACATTAGCTCACCGTAGTTAGATTGGTTAAAGTAGTCTTATTAGGACATTGAGTTATTTTGGTAGAGGTTCGAATCCTCAGATTTCATATTCTAAAAGCTTAAGTTTAAAACCGTGATAGAGGGCTCGATATACCATCAAAACCTTAGGCAAACTCAGATTCGACATCTTAAAATCATAGGCGCCCCTAATCATAATTGAGCATAATCAAAACGAGAGGTGTCCAGAGGCTCCAACAAACGTAGGTTCAATGGCCTTGAGGGACAGATCCGACGAATCGCGGGTAGTAGGACCTCGGGTAACATTTGGGGGATTGATCATAGATTTAAGGTCACATGAGCTCACTAGGATCCTTATTAGGACATTGAGTTATTTTGGTAGATCTTAAGCTTAAAACCGTGATAGAGGCCTCGATATACCATCAAAACCTTAGGCAAACGACCGTGGTAGTCCAGGTGCACCTCGCTTAGAATATGTAGCAAATAGGGGTTCCTGTGGGGATTTGATATAGATATAATTCTTGAAACCATAGACCATATCCCTAAAACAATTCAATGGGTTATTATAAAAAAACATAGATTTAAGATAAAAAAATAGTCACATTAGCTCACGGGTTAGATTGGTTAAAGTAGTCTTATTAGGACATTGAGTTATTTTGGTAGAGGTTCAATCCCTCAGATTTCATATTCTAAAAGCTTGCTTTAAACCGTGATAGAGGCTCGATATACCATCAAAACCTTAGGCAAACTCAGATTCGACATCTTAAAATCATAGGCGCCCCCAATCATAATTGAGCATAATCGAAACGTAGAGGTGTCCAGAGGCTCCAACATACAAACCGGGCCATAGGATTGACAGATCCGACGATCGTGGTAGTCCAGGTGCACCTCGCTTAGAATATGTAGCAAAATAACAGGGGGGTTGTGGGGATTTGATATAGATATAATTTTGAAACCATAGACCATATCCCTAAAACAATTCAATGGGTTATTAAAAAAAAAACATAGATTTAAGATAAAAAATAGTCACATTAGCTCACGGGTTAGATTGGTTAAAGTAGTCTTATTAGGACATTGAGTTATTTTGGTAGAGGTTCGAATCCTCAGATTTCATATTCTAAAAGCTTGCTTAAAACCGTGATAGAGGCTCGATATACCATCAAAACCTTAGGCAAACTCAGATTCGACATCTTAAAATCATAGGCGCCCCCAATCATAATTGAGCATAATCAAACGAGAGGTGTCCAGAGGCTCCAACATAGTCCGGGCCATAGGATTGATGATCCGACGATCGTGGTAGTCCGTGGTGCACCTCGCTTAGAATATGTAGCAAAATAAAGTGTGGGGGTTCCGTGGGGATTTGATATAGATATAATTTTGAAACCATAGACCATATCCCTAAAACAATTCAATGGGTTATTATAAAAAAAAACATAGATTTAAGATAAAAAATAGTCACATTAGCTCACCGGGTTAGATTGGTTAAAGTAGTCTTATTAGGACATTGAGTTATTTTGGTAGAGGTTCAATCCCCTCGTGATTTCATATTCTAAAAGCTTGCATATTAAACCGATAGAGGCTCGATATACCATCAAAACCTTAGGCAAACTCAGATTCGACATCTTAAAATCATAGGCGCCCCAATCATAATTGAGCATAATCAAAACGAGAGGTGTCAAGAGGCTCCAACATACCCGGGCCATAGGATTGACAGATCCGACGACCGTGGTAGTCCAGGTGCACCTCGCTTAGAATATGTAGCAAAATAATGTGGGGTTCTGTGGGGATTTGATATAGATATAATTCTTGAAACCATAGACCATATCCCTAAAACAATTCAATGGGTTATTAAAAAAAAATAGATTTAAGATAAAAAATAGTCACATTAGCTCACCGGTTAGATTGGTTAAAGTAGTCTTATTAGGACATTGAGTTATTTTGGTAGAGGTTCGAATCCTCAGATTTCATATTCTAAAAGCTTAAGCTTAAACCGATAGAGGCTCGATATACCATCAAAACCTTAGGCAAACTCAGATTCGACATCTTAAAATCATAGGCGCCCCCAATCATAATTGAGCATAATCGAAACGAGAGGTGTCCAGAGGCTCCAACATACAAACCGGGCCATAGGATTGACAGATCCGACGACCGTGGTAGTCCAGTGGTGCACCTCGCTTAGAATATGTAGCAAAATAACAGGGGTTCCGTGGGGATTTGATATAGATATAATTTTGAAACCATAGACCATATCCCTAAAACAATTCAATGGGTTATTATAAAAAAAAAATAGATTTAAGATAAAAAATAATCACATTAGCTCACGGGTTAGATTGGTTAAAGTAGTCTTATTAGGACATTGAGTTATTTTGGTAGAGGTTCAATCCTCAGATTTCATATTCTAAAAGCTTAAGCTTAAAACCGATAGAGGCTCGATATACCATCAAAAACCTTAGGCAAACTCGTATTCGACATCTTAAAATCATAGGCGCCCCCAATCATAATTGAGCATAATCTAAAACGAGAGGTGTCAAGAGGCTCCAACATAGCCCTAGTTAGATTGGTTAAAGGGGCCTTAGGATTGATGTAGATCCGACGATCGTGGTAGTCCAAGGTGCACCTCGCTTAGAATATGTAGCAAAATAATGAGGGGGTTCCTGTGGGGATTTGATATAGATATAATTTTTGAAACCATAGACCATATCCCTAAAACAATTCAATGGGTTATTATAAAAAAACATAGATTTAAGATAAAAAATAGTCACATTAGCTCACCGGGTTAGATTGGTTAAAGTAGTCTTATTAGGACATTGAGTTATTTTGGTAGAGGGATTTCATATTCTAAAAGCTTAAGCTTAAAAACGATAGAGGCTCGATATATACCATCAAAAACCTTAGGCAAACTCTCAGATTCGACATCTTAAAATCATAGGCCCCCAATCATAATTGAGCATAATCAAACGAGAGGTGTCCAGAGGCTCCAAATATATCCGCCCCGGGGCCAGGATTGACAGATCCGACGATCGTGGTAGTCCAGTGGTGCACCTCGCTTAGAATATGTAGCAAAAATAACGGGGGGTTCCGTGGGGATTTGATATAGATATAATTTTGAAACCATAGACCATATCCCTAAAACAATTCAATGGGTTATTATAAAAAAACATAGATTTAAGATAAAAAATAGTCACATTAGCTCACCGGGTTAGATTGGTTAAAGTAGTCTTATTAGGACATTGAGTTATTTTGGTAGAGGTTCAACCCTCAGATTTCATATTCTAAAAGCTTAAGCTTAAACCGATAGAGGCTCGATATACCATCAAAACCTTAGGCAAACTCAGATTCGACATCTTAAAATCATAGGCGCCCCAATCATAATTGAGCATAATCAAAACGAGAGGTGTCCAGAGGCTCCAACATATACCGGGCCATAGGATTGACAGATCCGACGATCGTGGTAGTCCAGGTGCACCTCGCTTAGAATATGTAGCAAAATAAAGGGGTTCCTGTGGGGATTTGATATAGATATAATTTTTGAAACCATAGACCATATCCCTAAAACAATTCAATGGGTTATTATAAAAAAAACATAGATTTAAGATAAAAAATAATCACATTAGCTCAATGGTTAGATTGGTTAAAGTAGTCTTATTAGGACATTGAGTTATTTTGGTAGAGGTTCAATCCTCGTGATTTCATATTCTAAAAGCTTAAGCTTAAAAAACGATAGAGGCTCGATATACCATCAAAACCTTAGGCAAAACTCAGATTCGACATCTTAAAAATCATAGGCCCCCAATCATAATTGAGCATAATCGAAACGAGAGGTGTCCAGAGGCTCCAACATACCCGGGGCCTTAGGATTGACAGATCCGACGCATCGTGGTAGTCAGTGGTGCACCTCGCTTAGAATATGTAGCAAAATAACAGGGGGTCCGTGGGGATTTGATATAGATATAATTTTTGAAACCATAGACCATATCCCTAAAACAATTCAATGGGTTATTATAAAAAAAACATAGATTTAAGATAAAAAATAATCACATTAGCTCACTGGTTAGATTGGTTAAAGTAGTCTTATTAGGACATTGAGTTATTTTGGTAGAGGTTCAATCCTCAGATTTCATATTCTAAAAGCTTAAGCAAAAGTTTAAAACCGTGATAGAGGCTCGATATACCATCAAAACCTTAGGCAAACTCAGATTCGACATCTTAAAATCATAGACCATGCCCCCAATCATAATTGAGCATAATCAAAACGAGAGGTGTCCAGAGGCTCCAACATACGCCTCGGGGGGATAGGGATTGACAGATCCGACGACGTGGTAGTCCAGTGGTGCACCTCGCTTAGAATATGTAGCAAAATAACAGGGGTTCCAGTGGGGATTTGATATAGATATAATTTTTGAAACCATAGACCATATCCCTAAAACAATTCAATGGGTTATTATAAAAAAAACATAGATTTAAGATAAAAAATAGTCACATTAGCTCACCGGGTTAGATTGGTTAAAGTAGTCTTATTAGGACATTGAGTTATTTTGGTAGAGGTTCAATCCCTCGTGATTTCATATTCTAAAAGCTTAAGCAAAAACGAGATAGAGGCTCGATATACCATCAAAACCTTAGGCAAACTCAGATTCGACATCTTAAAATCATAGGCGCCCCCAATCATAATTGAGCATAATCGAAACGAGAGGTGTCCAGAGGCTCCAACATACCGGGGGTAGGATTGATTGACAGATCCGACGATCGTGGTAGTCCGTGGTGCACCTCGCTTAGAATATGTAGCAAAAAATAGGGGGTTCCGTGGGGATTTGATATAGATATAATTCTTGAAACCATAGACCATATCCCTAAAACAATTCAATGGGTTATTATAAAAAACATAGATTTAAGATAAAAAATAGTCACATTAGCTCACGGGTTAGATTGGTTAAAGTAGTCTTATTAGGACATTGAGTTATTTTGGTAGAGGTTCAATCCTCGTGATTTCATATTCTAAAAGCTTAAGCTTAAAACGATAGAGGCTCGATATACCATCAAAACCTTAGGCAAACTCTCAGATTCGACATCTTAAAATCATAGGCGCCCCTAATCATAATTGAGCATAATCAAACGAGAGGTGTCCAGGCTCCAACATGCACCCGGGCCATAGGATTGACAGATCCGACGACCGTGGTAGTCCGTGGTGCACCTCGCTTAGAATATGTAGCAAAATAATGTGGGGTTCGTGGGGATTTGATATAGATATAATTTTGAAACCATAGACCATATCCCTAAAACAATTCAATGGGTTATTATAAAAAAAAAAAAAAACATAGATTTAAGATAAAAAATAATCACATTAGCTCACCGGGTTAGATTGGTTAAAGTAGTCTTATTAGGACATTGAGTTATTTTGGTAGAGGTTCAATCCCTCGTGATTTCATATTCTAAAAGCTTGCTTAAACCGTGATAGAGGCTCGATATACCATCAAAACCTTAGGCAAACTCAGATTCGACATCTTAAAATCATAGGCGCCCCAATCATAATTGAGCATAATCAAAACGAGAGGTGTCCAGAGGCTCCAACATGGTAGTCCCCTTAGAATATGGGGCCGTGAGGATTGACAGATCCGACGACCGTGGTAGTCCAGTGGTGCACCTCGCTTAGAATATGTAGCAAAATAATGTGGGGTTCCGTGGGGATTTGATATAGATATAATTTTTGAAACCATAGACCATATCCCTAAAACAATTCAATGGGTTATTATAAAAAAAAACATAGATTTAAGATAAAAAATAATCACATTAGCTCACCGTTAGATTGGTTAAAGTAGTCTTATTAGGACATTGAGTTATTTTGGTAGAGGTTCAATCCTCAGATTTCATATTCTAAAAGCTTAAGTTTAAAACGATAGAGGCTCGATATACCATCAAAACCTTAGGCAAACTCAGATTCGACATCTTAAAATCATAGGCGCCCCAATCATAATTGAGCATAATCAAAACGAGAGGTGTCCAGAGGCTCCAACATAAGCCCGGCCATAGGATTGATGATCCGACGATCGTGGTAGTCCAGTGGTGCACCTCGCTTAGAATATGTAGCAAAATAAAAGGGGTTCTGTGGGGATTTGATATAGATATAATTTTTGAAACCATAGACCATATCCCTAAAACAATTCAATGGGTTAAAGTAAAAAAAAAAACATAGATTTAAGATAAAAAATAGTCACATTTTCATATCTCTTATAAAACAATTCAATGGGTTAGATTGGTTAAAGTAGTCTTATTAGGAAATTGAGTTATTTAAAATAGAGGCGCCCTCAGTGATTTCATATTCTAAAACGATAGAGGTGTCCGATATACCATGGGGGCAGGATTCGACATCTTAAAATCATGGGTAGTCCAATCTATAATCCGCTAGAAAAATTTAATATAGATATAATTTAGAAACCATAGACCATATCCCTAAAACAATTCAATGGGTTATTATAAAAAAACATAGATTTAAGATAAAAAATAATCACATTAGCCGGGGTTAGATTGGTTAAAGTAGTCTTATTAGGACAAAATCCTCAGATTTCATATTCTAAAAGCTTAAGCTTAAAAACCGGGATAGAGGCTCGATATACCATCAAAACCTTAGGCAAACTCAGATTCGACATCTTAAAATCATAGGCGCCCCCAATCATAATTGAGCATAATCGAAAACGAGAGGTGTTAAGAGGCTCCAACATACATGCCCGGGCCGTAGGATTGATGATCCGACGACGTGGTAGTCCGTGGTGCACCTCGCTTAGAATATGTAGCAAAATAAATGGGGGTTCCTGTGGGGATTTGATATAGATATAATTTTGAAACCATAGACCATATCCCTAAAACAATTCAATGGGTTATTATAAAAAAAAAACATAGATTTAAGATAAAAAATAATCACATTAGCTCACCGGTTAGATTGGTTAAAGTAGTCTTATTAGGACATTGAGTTATTTTGGTAGAGGTTCAATCCCGTGATTTCATATTCTAAAAGCTTAAGCTTAAAAACGATAGAGGCTCGATATACCATCAAAACCTTAGGCAAACTCAGATTCGACATCTTAAAATCATCCCCAATCATAATTGAGCATAATTGAAAAAGGTGTCCATCCAACATATCCCTAGGAAACAATCAATGGGTAGTATCACCTCGCTTAGAATATGTAAAATGGGGTTCGTGGGGATTTGATATAGATATAATTTTGAAACCATAGACCATATCCCTAAAACAATTCAATGGGTTATTATAAAAAAACATAGATTTAAGATAAAAAATAGTCACATTAGCTCACGTAGTTAGATTGGTTAAAGTAGTCTTATTAGGACATTGAGTTATTTTGGTAGAGGTTCAATCCCCGTGATTTCATATTCTAAAAGCTTAAGCTAAAAACGATAGAGGCTCGATATACCATCAAAACCTTAGGCAAACTCAGATTCGACATCTTAAAATCATAGGGCCCCCAATCATAATTGAGCATAATCGAAACGAGGTGTCCAGAGGCTCCAACATACGCCGGGCCGTGAGGATTGATGATCCGACGACCGGGTGGTAGTCCAGGTGCACCCGCTTAGAATATGTAGCAAAATAACAAAGGGGTCCTGTGGGGATTTGATATAGATATAATTTTGAAACCATAGACCATATCCCTAAAACAATTCAATGGGTTATTAAAAAAAAACATAGATTTAAGATAAAAATAATCACATTAGCTCACTAGTTAGATTGGTTAAAGTAGTCTTATTAGGACATTGAGTTATTTTGGTAGAGGTTCGAATCCTCAGATTTCATATTCTAAAAGCTTGTTTAAAACCGATAGAGGCTCGATATACCATCAAAAACCTTAGGCAAACTCTCAGATTCGACATCTTAAAATCATAGGCGCCCCCAATCATAATTGAGCATAATCTAAACGAGAGGTGTCCAGAGGCTCCAACATACCGGGCCGAGGATTGACAGATCCGACGATCGTGGTAGTCCTGTGGTGCACCTCGCTTAGAATATGTAGCAAAATAACAGAAGAATACCAACTTCCAGCTTAATCCATCGACAAGACCATTGATGCGGCAATTGTAATGCATCCATTTTCCATAACTTCTTCAGCCCATCAATGATCAATTACTTCAAGGGCTGAAAAAGCGGAATACTGGCCTTGCATTGAGTTATTTTTCTTACAACGATCCACCCGCATTATCATGTGCCTTGGAGTTCTCAGACCAATGAAAGCCGGGGTCCTTTGCAAAATATCTGCAGAACCTGTAAAAATCCATAGCCTCGGTGCTAAAAACAGCGAAAAAAATTATTAGCAGGAATTTTGCCCTAAAAAATCCGGAATTACCATGCATTGAGGTTCGTTGCCAGGTCTAACAACAACAGCGAGCTTGAAAATCCGTTGCAACTGGAGGGAAAAAGATCATTGAGCTTTCATGCAAGCACCGATCTTAAACTGCTGAAGAATATAAAGATCAAAATCAAGCGAGCCGATTGCTAAAAAAAAATAGCCCAAGCAGAGACGGCGCAAAATTTTGATGACGCCGGACGAGGAAGCATACGAAAATAATTATCTAGGTATCCCCTTTTTTTTTTATAAATGTAGATTGCCACCTCATCGACTGCCAATAATTATAAGCATTTCTTGGCACCTTCCTAGCCCTAAAATTGAGGGCCAAGATTCAACTGCCCCATATCCGACGGTCCAGGCATGTGGTGCATGCCCTCATTCATGCCCAGACATGCCCCCCATCAGATCTGAGGGCCATAAATGCGCCACCTCAAGATTTGGACGGCCAAGATTTGTGTCTATATACACCTAAAGGGCGATGCCCCCATCCGATATACCTATAAATATATCATTTGATACATATATATCCAACAGGTTGGCATAGTTGAAAGTTTATGAAGGGATCAGGGTATTAGGGACCAGGTACTAGGGTTGCTACTTGGACTTTTTTTGAGATGATAAGCCAACATTCATTGATGGACATGTTACATTGAAGCCGACCAGATTATCTTAAACCTGCTCGACCCACGCATGAATTTGACTATCTCTTTGGTGTTGAGGAACACACACTAGGTAAAAACTAGGAGAAAAGAAATTTCTTAGGGAATATGATTACTACAAGGCTAATGTATACCACTAAGTTTTAGTCCACATGGCTAACACATTTTACTTTAATGGTTGCATTTTATTTAAGCTTGCAGCTCATTATTACGGAAGGATGGATGCATAATATTATATAACATATAATATTATGTATTTCTCTAATGGGTCAAGTCTACGGAACAATAGTCAAATATAGGATTTTAAATGAATTTCGCAAGGCATACTAGGATTTTAAATTCGCTTAAGGAGAAATAGATGGTATTGGCATGACAAGATGTACGAAGACGTAAAAAATACTTAGGCTCAGCAAATATGGCATGTGTATAGCCTTGTTAGGGTTGCAAAGGAGCTGGAGGCTATACACGAACCTGAGCGCCTAGTTACAGCGGCGGCAGATATGGTATATCCTACATTCAGCGGACTAAGACATTTGGCATGCATTACCGACACTAAGGTACTCAGATCTGCTACTTTTGGCAAAAAAGGCATGAGATTTTTCAACGGTTCATCGGCCAGGAATTCTGATACAGTCCAGATTATGATTTGGCGCCTTAATGAGGTATGGTACATGATCTTTTCATTTGCAATTTCTCTCTTTATATACCACGAAATGGGCGGGCCGCCATCTTTGGCATTTGAGAGTTTGTCTTTGGAAGAGTGCTTGTTTAATCAGTTTGAAAACACCGGACTTGCTTACAAGTCTCACAACAGTAGTAATCCCATGACGAGGCCTGAAGGATCAGCCAACAAGGGACCAACTAAGGCAGATATTCTGGAAATGTTAAGAGAGGCAGGAGTTGATTGTAGCTTTGTTGGAAGAAATGAGGGTGCTGCTGTGAAAAAATCTGAACTTGTGGAGATGGCCGTCAAGGCTGGAATCAATATCATGGCAAAGAAAAAGGCCAATGGTGGCAAAAGACCTGCGGCAGTGAGTGTTCAAAATCTCATGTTTAAAAACACATCTGCTTCAACGTCTCTTGATCAGACTTTTCCTGGAGCCAATAGCAACATCAACAATACATCTAGCCAAGTGGACGAATCCCTTTATGGAGACGTTCCCCTAAATCAGGTTCCTTTACATTTATGATCATTTGGTATTTGCATAAAACAAAATGATGGGGGAAGGGAATAGATAACTGCACATAGCTAGAAAATTTGAGATTCTGTGTTAGCTTAAATCTTCGCTCAGTATATAAGAAATTTTATTATGCATTAAGTCTGTATGTTGAAGTAACCAGCTGGTAAGTTTCTTAATCCTACTCTGTTCTAAATACTAAGTAGCAGAAACACATGGACATGATCCAGCTTCACAACGATATGGAGATAAAGGGAGTTTATTCTTACTTTATACTTCCCCTTTCATTTATTTCTGTCAACTGAGTTTCTGAATATGTTGAAGGGCGTTGAGCCATGGAACACCTTTGCTTACCTGCTAGCAAGAACAGCTTTACCCTTCTTTGGCTAATGGTTGTTTTCTTTGCTGCAGGTAACCGGTGTTTCATCTACATACTCTCTCTTTTATCATGTTTTTGAGCATAAGCAAGTGGAACACAGTGAAGAATGCAAGTCTAGCAATAAGGCTTTTTTTTATTATGTCTTGACACGCAAGAATGATCTCACGTTTCTTCAAATGAGGGTTATTTACAAGATGTTCAGGTCATATTACTTCCCTGGTTTAGTCTGCTACAAGTGCAATGAGAAAGCGAAATAAAACAGTTTCAGTATTTTGCCACTAATATGTTAAACATATCTATTTTCTTTTGGCTGCTTAAGCTTTCAAACTTATGAAAGGTTTTTGATATGAAACATATGAATATATATTTTGTTTAAGGATATGGTACCATGGTGAGTCTATATGCAGCAATAAATAAATGATAGATTTAAAAAGAATTGGCAGTGACTTGAGTTTTTAAAGCATTAAAGACATCTGAAGGTTGCATGTAGGTTTTATTTTTACATATGGTATGTAGTTTAAACAAAAGGCATTTATTCCTTTGAAAACATGGACTATATGATTTACTGCACTATTTAGCATAGTCATGTTAGTACAGTCTATGAGATATGTGCTTTATGAAAAAGCAGTGCAGTATAGAGCATTCCATAGCAGTTTAATCATGTAAGGCCAGTAAGTTGTGTGACTTGCTTAAACATATCATGGATTTAGGGGCTGGAAACATCACATACCTTTCTGGAATGCATGTATTATTTAATGGGCCCTATGATTTGACCAATGCATTATGGGCGGCCTGCTGCTTGATATTGGATGAAACAACATTGAACCTGGATCTGTATCAAGGGATTTAGGGACACCATACTTATCAACGAAAGGTGAACATGAGAATAGAAAAGGGTATTTGAGAATGATATTTAACATTCTCCTCGTATGAAAAACAGGAACTGATAAATCTGACTAGGTCACAGGTTATCCTGGACTGGTTTTGGATGTCTAGACTTGGACTTAGTCTTCGAGACAAGGTTCAGGCCTAGGCTTTGTATATATTCTGAGAATTCAGGGTACTGGTTAAACCAGTATGGGTGTTAAATATCATTCTCAACATTTCCCTGGCTTCTGCAATAGGCATGAGGCACTCTTTTGATTTATGAAATATTTATATGGAGTACATATGACTGTATCACAGCAGTTATTGGATTAATGATCATTGTTGTCTCATGCATGTGATGTAGGAAGGAACTGCTGATATCCATCCTCCTGGACGCAACCCCAATAGGGATGACACCAATATTGCAGTGCAATGGTATCCACAACTGATTAATATCGGATATGGACGAATACCAGGCCCGGCACCTAATCAGGCAGTACAAACAATCATAGCATGCATTCTAAATATGGAGCTGCATCAGTATATTATTATACGGGAAATTGGGGTCAATGGCATGAGCAATTCAGTGATTACACATTTGGGGATGTCTGGATTCCTATCTCTAGTATCCAACTTCATGAAGGCTGAGTACAATATTGAAACTTGCAAAAACCTTATTGCTGCGGTATACAGCAGATTGTCTATGATCCAATTCAATGCCACGGAAAGAGAAACTGCAAATTTACGCATCTTTATCAAAGGGCTTACAGCTCTTGAAAGAGCTAATGGAGTTAAATTTACTTTCCCATCAGCTTCTCCTTCAAGAAAGGTCAAGGCGTCCCCTGCTGCACAAAACAGAGTGGTACCCAATGCTAACTTATCAAACTGCTTGTTTAATATCAACATGCTTACGGATGAACAGAGAGCAGCTTTCGGTATGGCACAGGAGAACAATCCAGCTCTTGTGGTGGAAGTGCAGGAGGAAAGATTGCCCATCAATATGTTGCATTTTTTCAATTGTGGAAGATTTCCCATTATGACACCTAGGGAGGTTGAGGCACATGGTGGACAGTATAAGCAGGCATTATGGAAAAGCAAAAATCTAGGGGTATTGGCACCTATAAGTCTTGAAGCATGGAGGAGCTTGGCCTCCATTAGTGACAGTGAACTCAATGAAGCCTACAATGATGCTGACAATTTTATTCGAAGTGTAGACAAACTTGAGGTCACGTTACCATTTGCTGCTAATGCCTTTGGGCTGGAGTGCAGCAACAGTAAGGAGATCTTTATAGGACAAAAAGGTCATCAAGCCAGAAGCGACGAAAGAAGGCATGAATTTTACATCAAAAAGATGTGGAGGACGTTCTGCCCATTCATCAAATGTAAATGTGATAAAATTGCCAAAACCAATGGGGACTGTCCAGACACCATTATTTGGCTCGATCATGCAATATGGTATCTCATGAACAATCTGGAAAATGCATGGCCCGAGCAGGCAATCCCTGTCAGGTTTGCTTTCTTTTCATCAGTTTTGTCTACTAAACCTTTCAAGAATGCTATTATTGCCCTCTTAGGATATCTCAGAGTCAGGGACATTCTTATAAAGATGACAATAAGATTTTCTGAAAATCCTAATGCTGATTTAAGTGCTGAATTTGGTGGAACTAAGCTGACGGATATATTGGAGAAGACAGTAAAACCAATCAAGTTCTTAGTCAGCAAGCAGCAAGAAAGCAACAACACGGCCAGCAATAGCAACGACAACTGCAACAATGGTGGCAGAAAGAGGAACAGTGAACCAGATAGCCCTGATGGGTCCATAATCATGCCTCCAAAGTTATATAGAAGGCCGGAATGCAACATGTCAAAGAATTCGGAATTCTATGGGAATGAGGTTATCAACTTGGATGACAACAGCATCACTGACGACGGGTCTGTTACTAAAGCATACGATGTTGCAACAAAAAAGGATTATGCAGTGGCACCTGTCACCTTCAATCTGGCAAAGTAAGTGTTACTAGTAGTATAAATCATTTTGATGAATAAAAACACATTTTTTCTGTATGGAAATTTTTCTGTTTGAAAGTTACAGCATTTAGCTACATTACATCTAATATTATAGTCTTAAGGGGGGTCCATCATGTAACATTCTCATACTCAAATGCCTGCTTAGGCATTACATATCTCTGATCCTAGTGATCATGACCATACTACTATTTTTTCTCACAGATCAAGAGAGTTTTGAAACTTGATGAGGACGGGGACTGGGTTCTCGTCACAGATAAGGATAAAGAAAATAAAAAGTACATTCATTTCTCCTTCTTTTCTAAGATGGTGGACAGAATTAGGTTTAGCACTGTCTTTAAACAAGTACTCCTTAAATACTTTGGAGACCGAGGAGACAAGATGTATAATGAGTCTACATTCGGCTGGAAATATGTGAGTAACCTAAAAGCCATATTTTACAGACCTAAAATGGTTTTTGCCATGGAAGAAAGCATGAAGTGCCCATGTGGAAATCCCACATTGAATAAGTTCATTGACCAGGAAATAGGGCATATCAGAACCACTGATATTAGTATAGTGCATCATAAGGCACTAAGAAACATGTTTAGCATGGGCCTTAATCACATTCCTGGCCATCCATTTACTATACAAATCTTCAAAAAGGAGTTGAGGAATACTATTGAGCAATTCTTCAAATTGCACAGATTTGCACTCTTGGACATAGACACTGATACATTGGATAGATGTAAAGCTGAAATCCTTATGGTATCCGAGATAGTAGCCATGGAAGAAGTTAACAAAAATAGGAGCAACAAAGTTAAATTTCTCATAGAGGACGAGGATATGACCAAAAATGCTAAATGGCTCAAGGAAAACCTTTACATAGCCGGGGTAGATAAAGCAGCCAACAATCCGGCATTCATATGTCCTATGCACATTAGAGCAGAAGCTTATAAAAGACTAGAAAGTCCAGATTTTGAGAAGACTGAATTCTCCGAGCTCTCGGTCATAAAACAAATTGAGGTGGATATCACTACCCTTGTTGGTGATTTTAATAACATCAGCAAGGAGTTACCATATCTGTTGGGAATCTACAAAGCGCACAAACGAGAATACAGATGGATTACGAATGCGCATAACAGTATCTTTTCTAATTTAGCATCATTAGTGGCAGCAGGACTCAACACCATTCTTGAACTATGGCCTGAAATCTGCAAGAACATCTGCAGTAAGTATAATACTTCTGGGCAATATGAAATCAAAGCCTCTTGGGTCATTAACTCAATATATGATCTCGCTGTTAATATGCCAAGTAAAATTTATGATCTATTTGTCTGTGACATAGCTAAATGCTATGAAAACATACCCATAGAGGGGGAGAATGGGATTTGTCAGATCATTGAACAAATCTGCAAACTAGCTTGGACTAATCAGTTGAAAAAGCATAGGAAATACAATATGTGGTACGCTCAGTGTCCTAATGGATCTTTTGATGTAACCTGGAAAAATGTAAACCCCAAAGGCAAAAAGTGGACATTAATAAGCCTGGCTGGGTTTTGCAACATTAATAGATGGCTGCTTAAGTGTTGTTTTCTCAAAATGGGCAGTAATATTTGGAGGCAAGTCAAGGGAATTCCCATGGGTTTCCCTTGTAGCCCATCATGGTGCAATCTATATCTGGCCTTTTATGAGTTGAAGTTTATTACTAATCTATGCAAAGAAGGAAAGTTCCAGGAAGCAAGCTCATTCAGATACTCCAACAGATATATTGATGATCTGATCGGGATTAATTGTTTCTATATCAGAGAGTATCTGAACATCAGCAGTAATAATCTTAAAGATGGTAACAAATGCATCTATGACCTAAATATCCTTAAAATAAAGGACGAGACCGAGTATTGGACAGGTTTGGGAAAAGAAGGCAGTAGTGGAAGAAAGGTGAACTTTCTCAACATGACTATCGAGATACTGAATGTGGAGCTAGGAACATATTGCACATATAGATATGACAAGAGGGACAAACTTCCTTTTAAGGCATCCAAATTCGTGCATGCCAATAGTTGCAGACCCTATAATATGGCTGTCAATGTATTGATCTCACAGGTTTTACCGTACTTATATGTACACAGTAACCCTTTTCTAGCAGCTGAGGATCTTTATAATCTGGTTATGGACTTCATCACCAAGGGTTTTAAAGCCAAGGATGTATGGAGAACACTATACAAAGCTTTGAAAGACAATGATTTTCCTGGACTGAGATATGACATCTGCACAATGACCAACGAGCTACGAAAGTTCAGGTACGAAATACGATGTTCAATTGAATTCTAGGTTTAACACTTTACTCATATAGGTGGTGAGGTGGGTCCCTATGTCATATAGGGACCCATCAACCCCCTATATGACATAATAAGGGATCTACCTTCCCTCCCGGGAGGAGGTAGGCAAAATTTATATATATATATATACATATATATACATATATATCCAACAGGTTGGCATAGTTGAAAGTTTATGAAGGGATCAGGGTATTAGGGACCAGGTACTAGGGTTGCTACTTGGACTTTTTTTGAGATGATAAGCCAACATTCATTGATGGACATGTTACATTGAAGCCAGATCTGCATTACCCGGAAACTGTTCTGACCTACGCATGAATTTGACTATCTCTTTGGTGTTGAGGAACACACACTAGGTAAAAACTAGGAGAAAAGAAATTTCTTAGGGAATATGATTACTACAAGGCTAATGTATACCACTAAGTTTTAGTCCACATGGCTAACACATTTTACTTTAATGGTTGCATTTTATTTAAGCTTGCAGCTCATTATTACGGAAGGATGGATGCATAATATTATATAACATGTCTAAATGCAAAGGTGCTAGCGTTCTTTGGGGGCATGTAAAATACATGTCGCAATGATAAAAGCGAACCATCCGCTGCACTATGATAAACTCACAAGCCCTTACCAATCGTGAATGGCATAAGGAGAAACAATTTCCTATGTAACCTTGTGGCCTAGGTATATGATCTCTTGTACATTTTAAATGTCCTTTAAATGCAAAAAATTATAATATTAGAGTTGACCCAACATTTAAAATGTCAAGGGTTGTTTGCTCCTCACATAGCATGGTTCTTGCTCTCACGTAGCTTTGGGCAATAATTTAGTCCATTAGTATTTTTTGTAACCTTTAGTTTGTGTAAACTTTACATAATCGGATAAGACTTCAGATGTTGCTTATGCATGCAATTAAAAATATCACGACTTCAGATGTTTGCTTTATGCATGCAAAAGTATTTTGTAAGGTGTTATTATTTATTATCTATGATAATGCTTTTCTTATTTTTGCCATTTTCACCATGGCATTTCAAATAACACCATCAATGTTTCTTAAATTTGGTTTGCATTAGCAATTCAGCCAACATTCGAATCAGATAAAAAAGAATTCCAAAAGTACAATAAGTGTATCAAAGCTTCCAATAAGTACCTGTACAATAAGGGATGTAAACTTAACTGAACAATCAGATCCACATTTGAGTCTACACTGGGCATGGTTTATATTGCCTTGTAAGAACTAACAATAACTGCAAGATGGAATGTATATTAAAGAATGGAAGAGTACAATTCAAATACTATTGGATGTGCATAAATATCCATAATGTTACAGGAATCTCAAATTTTTTTACTTCCATGACCTTTTGCTGGATGATATAAGTAGGAATTTCTTTTGTATTGAACTTATGTGGCAGTAGACATAGACTGGTTTGTGCCAAGCACAAACTTCATTTTTCAAGATCATAGTGCAATTTCTATGAGGTATTCAACCGGACTAAATGATGCAATCCTGAAAAAAGAGAAACGTCTAGAGGTTAAATGTTGTACCACAACAGTAGAGAAAATTGTCCTATTCAAGCCCTAGCTTAGCTGTTCAAAACAAATTAAAAGCAAAGCAAAGCTTACCCCAATTTGCAGCCCGATTTAGATTCAGAATAGCTTTTTCCAGTTCAAACATGAATTACTCAGCAAATGTAGGCGTCAATTTAATGTAGACGTCAATTTCTTTTGAAACAACACAATTGGTTTACATTACCGCTTTTGGATGGACAGACCTGCAAAGCAACCCCACACTAATGATGTGCATCCTAAAAACACATGCATATTATTATGTTTGCATTATTGATGTAGCACAACAGGCAGAAACTTATTTCAATTGGAAAGCAAACGCACAATAGTTAAACTCGAATGATAGCTTTATTTATAGTTCAAACATGGATTATTCAGATAGCTTTATTTATAGTTTCAAACATGGATTATTCAGCAAAATGTAGACGTCAATTTCTCTTGAAACAACATAACTGGTTTGTAGCACTTTTGGATGGACAGACCTGCAAAATCAACAAAACTCATTGTGAATTCCATGGCCAGTTTCATCTCTAAATAAGATCCCTGAACTACACTTCTTTTTGCATATTTACATCGACATGCTATATAATGCCAGAAGAGATTGTATTTACCTTCACACGAAGCAGAAGAAAAACTATGCACATGCTGCTGTTCTACACGTTTGCTGGTGATTTGCTGGCCTGGTGATTTGCTGGCCTGGTGGTTTGCTGGTTTGGTTTGTTTTGCTGCTTTTGTTATAAGAAAATGCAGCGTTAGTTGCTTCAACCTAACAAAGAAAAAGCTTCCAAAATCTCTTTATCACGATAGCAAATTACAGTCTAACAGTGGTGAAATTGATGCATCTACCACAAAGCAAATTAAAAAATACCTCATCTCAGATCCATCCAAGCCAGACATACACTTTCTTAGTCACTGCAGATCAACCCCAATAGGCCAATATTACATAGTGGTTTCCATAACTTTGAGAGAGGGGAGCCTATACCACCAGCGGCAATTCTGAGATACGAAGGAGCATATACTTCCCCTAACTCCAGTTTATCCAGACAATGCCCCCACTAAGAAACGACACACTGTTTTCTTCAACAAAACCCAAACGAAAATCAGGAGTCTGGATTCAGAAGATACCCAATCGAGGTTCCAGAGATAGTAGCCATGAATCTGTATTACATGATCTCGCTAAATATAAGGCCTTGCACCAGAAGACTTCGGCAGAATATATCCATGCCAAGTGCTGGACATGGCATCATGCCATTTTATACTTATAATAGCCAGAAACCACGCATTCCAGAATCCTGCTTTCTAGAACCATGAACAGAGGTTTCCAGAGATGAACCCTCATTATCAGTTTGTCTCTCCTCCGAATATCTACCCCAAAGCCAATGACAGGCATGAAGCAACTTCCTTTCTCTGGCGAGAAATCCTGAAAAGCCAAGCTAAAAAGGCATGAAGTCGCACTTCTCCTCCGGAAAATCCTGCAAGCAAAAAACGGCCATGGGGCAACTACATGAATCGATCAAGGCCTTTGCTGCTGTGCTCACAGCGGTAGCTAGGCAAGGAAAAAAACGTGTTTACAGGCTGATGTGGTCATGGCCGTCAGACCGGAAGGGCTTCGCAGAATAAAGGGCATTTGGACCATCGAAAAGAGATTATATTTAAAAAAGGGGCTTTGTTTGGACCCTTCCCGATGCGGCCAGGGCCATCCGTGACGTCCGATCTAGGGCCGGATCCAAACCGGGAATTCTGACGTAACATTTATAATATAGGATGGGATATTTTAGTCTGAAATCTAAAGGGATCAGAGTCTACTAATCTTGAAATCGCCGGTAAGATGAGTTATCCTGAGGAACTTTTTGACTCTGGGTGGTTCCTATGGGCGTCCCAAGTTCCATGACATTGGTTGGACGTCCCATACCTCAGTGCCACACCAACTCCTCTACTCTGGGTGGGAGGGTGTAGGCCCCCGGTTATTGCAATCTTCCCCCGGTGGGGGGGGCCACAAGTCGGGCAGGTCAAGTGCCATTGCTCTCTTGACTAGGGGCATAGTCGGCATTTGGCGCTATTCGAAAGCATGCTGCAGAGGCAGGAGTTAATAAGCATAGACACTCGCTAACTTCACCGGTGATTTGCGATTGTATCAGCTATTCTCTCCCATCGGCCGGCCGGGGAAGGGCAGAGTACCTCGGTGACACAATAGATTGTGTCTGCGGATGATTCTGGGCCTCCGACTCTATCTTGGTCCAAGGCGTGCGCACAAATCGACCTCTCTACCTCGGTTGGTTCTCATTGAGTGCGATTGTCGAGGTCAGCCTTTCGCTGATGTCGATTCACCGCTCCTCTTCTTTGGAGGTGGTGTGGAGGGGCTCGACATCAAGATCTTTGATGGTCTTACCTCACAGTCCCCATCAGTTCACGAATGGCGAGAACTCTTCTTCAGATGGCAATTCTCGCTCATAACTTTGTCTTTATGTTCTTTGTAGGCTGGATGTGGAAATCGACTCCCACAATAATAGGTGTGGCCGCATGAGCAGAGTCGAGAGGCTCCGGACGATGAAGTGGTCCAAATCAATTCTTCTTATGGTTGGTGCAAAAGAATGGCGCTGTTAAGTCAGACTCCCTCTCCACGAGATTCTGGGAGATTCTAGATGTTCTTGAGGGTAGGTACTCTTCTCCGTTGATGATGATGGGGGCTAGGCTTGGCGATGCTAGCCCAAGTGGGGGAGAGCGATTTGCGAGGGTCGCGCCGGCTCATTTCGGGATGCCGGGCCACTCCTCCTGCCGCTTTGCCGACGTTCTTCCCTCACGAGTCGAACTTCAGGTATTCTTATTCTTCGTCCGGACTCCTCTTCTTCTTCTCTTCCTTCTTGCTTGCTCTTGTAATCAAAAAACATCGCGCTTCTTTGGGTTGTTATGGGGTCCACCTCCATGGGAGGGATAGAGTTGCCACCCCCATTGGGTTTTCGACGGTGGGATAGGAAAATAGCTCTAGCGGCCCGGTGTAGGAAAAATACTTGGTCTGTCAAGCTCAGTCGAGGGACCATGTATCTGGCGACCTACGTGCCTTGTTGGTCAAGTAATTGGCGATGTTCGGGACATCACCAAGCTGCTGGAAAGGGATGGGCGGGGAACAAAATAGCCTATAAGGGGGATTTGGACTAGGAGGGTCCTACCCAGCTTGGAACTCTTCTAAAACTTGTCTATATCTTTGGGGTTGCATTCAAAGTGGCTTGGACATCTATTTCTTTCCCAAAGGCTCGGAAAGATGTCATTGACTTGACTTGGCATGATGGGCCTTTGGCGCTAGCCAGCGGCCGGTGTCATGATGTGGCCATTGATCTAGTGAAGAAGAGACTAGCAAGCAGATGCAGAAGCACCTCGTGGAACTGGAAGGTCGCCTAAGCGGTCGAGAACAAACTTGTAGGGTGCTAAATGAAATGGGGACCTATTTATAGAAAAGGGAAAACCCTAATTTTTTGGATGACCTAGAATTTCTTGGGATTGGGCGATTCTGATCTATTAAGAGGTGCAATTGAGAATTTGAAGACTACTTTTAGGGTTTGAGCATGCTAAGAACAACTAATGAACCTATTGCAATGACTGGAGATCATTTGGATATGGCATGGTGAAGAAAATCTTTGCGAGTCTCACACGTTTGGGGCCCAGATAATAAAAGTTCATTTTTCGCGAAGAGCGACGTGTGAGACATGGGCTCTAAATGGGTGAAACTTGATCAATTTGGGTGATCTAAGGGTCTAATCTTCTTTGGACTCGTGAGTTAGGCGAATTGACCCCTTATTTGGTCAATTTGGGAGCAGTTTTGGGCCTATTTGGGCATGGTCTCCTGCGTTGCGCCCGGCAGAAAAAATGAAAAGTTCATTTTACGTCTGGCGGCGGCGTGTGAGACATCGTCTCAATTGCTCAAAATGTCCAATTTAACCAAAACAAGTGCCGAATTCAATATCTTAACCTAATTAAGCAAGATTAAACATATTATTTACCCAAAAATTCTTTATATTAACAAAAATTTTGTATTATTTACAAAAGGTTTATATGCGTTCTCCTTAATGTCCCTAGCAAGATGCATGACTTGCCTCATGAGTGTGACTCTCTTCGAAAGTGAACTGTGGGGGCGGTCGAATCTTCAAAGTCTTGCATCGGTTTACGCTCTGTTGCCTCACGTATGCACAACAACATTTCGGTTGGTCACCCTCATTAAAGTGTTGTACTCTAGATGACTTCTGGGACCGGGGGCGAATGGTGCTCGAGGGAATAAAAATTAAAACCCCATTTGATCTTAGGATCTCGCAAAGCTCTTATCTCATTTGCTTGTCAATTAGTCCTCTTCTTCTGAGTGCTCCTAGGAGGCTTGGGCTTCGGTGGTGGCGGCTTCAGAGGTTTGCCTTTGGGGGCGTCCACCTTGATAGTTCTTACTTTGTTCTCGATAATAAGCATTGTATGCCTCCCCTTTGCCATGAAGGCGTTGTATTCCCTTCATCTTCTTTTGATAGATCTTTGAGGGTCTATCACATCGCCTCCGTTGTGGCAGGCGGGCTTTGTTTCCCGCGTTGGGTAGGGTGGGGGCCGGTGCCTGCGGTGCTCTGCTTTCGGTGCTACTACGCTTCCCTAGCCGGGGGTTTATTTACCCCTCGGTGTTGGGGATGTAATCTTTCGTCAGGTCGATTGGTAGAGTGCGAGGGGCGGCTTTCGTTGATGGCTACACCCGCTTGATGGCTACACCGTGCTAACCCTCTTAACATCTTGCCCTTCCCCTTGCCTTCTTTTTCTTCGCCCGTTTGTGGTAGACTCCTCCTCTGTCTCTTTCTCTTCCTCTCTCGGCCCGGCGCTCTTTGGCCCGTACTTCTTGATGATATGCCATGAGATCTTCTTCTTCTTGGCGAGGGTCAAGCCTCATTTTTGCATTCTCCTCCTCTCCTCGGCCTCTTTGAGGGCAGGCCCAAGCTTGAGTTGCTCCCTCGATGGTGTTTGTCTACGGTATTCCGTTCCTCCTTCCTCCTCCTTTCCTCCTGGTGGCTTCTTGAGGATTTGGTTGATTGCAGGTGCTTTCGTCGCTGGGACCTGTCCGTCGCTTTGGTCAGTCGCCTCCTCACTAGATGAAGATTAAGCCTTGCACGAAAAAGGTGTTCTTGCGATATCCTCGTATCAAGGCGGGATCAGCATTTGGAGGAATTCACTGGGCGGGGCTTCTGGCAATCTGCTGTCCGGGGGCCATATTTGTGGTTCTTCGATCCATTGCGCCGAAGATCATCTTGGCAATCGGGGCTGACTTTTCCTAAGGAAGGGATGCGGAAATGGGGGGGTCTAGATCTATTTATAGGTGGGCGATTTTTAGGTTAAATTTTAAACTACCTTTTTGGGTCACCTAAAACATCTAAAACACCTACATTTAAGCATGGTCTCACGTTTGCCCCACCGAAAATGAAAAATTCATTTACGTCTGGTAGCGACGTGTGGTGAGACATGGCATGATCGATGCTAAATTTTTATACTTTCTAAGCAGGTTTCTAGGAATATAACATGCCAATTCTAACTAAATCTTAGCTTAAAATTAGAATTATCAAGTTATTTTGTTGAAATTCCTGACTTTTTAGGGTGTCTCAGGTTGAATGTCTCACACGTTGCGCCCAGCCCGAAAATGACATTTCCATTATCTGTCCTGGCGCGACGTGTGAGACCATCCTTCATTTTTAAGGTTGGCTCAATAATTTTTAATCTTTTTATGTTCTCATGTACTTAACTTGTTACTAGCTTAGCATAAACTACAAAAATGAGAAAATGTTTTCCCATTTTTCGAGGTTTAAGGATCCTATCAAGTTAGTACTACTGAGAGCATGGTCAGTGCTTTGTTTTTGGTCTCCAAGAACATTGCTCTGATACCACTATGACGTCCCCTACTCGCATAAGATGCCCGCACCGTATACAAACAGGAGTTCATCCCCCATAGCGCTCCATGCTGATACATGGCCCTCCACATATCCACTTTGTGACCCGTCTTTGGGTCGCGGTGGGAAAGTGAAGGGTCATTTTACCCGTCTCCCTCGGGGCCTACCTAGCTCTTGAGGCGTAAACATACGATGTCGATTATACAACATAATCACATATCCACCTCGAAGGGTGGTGCATCAACATCTGCATAGACAATGGTTAGCATCATACATGGGGTCCTACCCCAAGGCTCGGACTCGAAGGGATGGTGACGGCTTGCATCTCGGGAGTTCATTGGGGCGGGAATTCATGGCAATGGATTTGGCTGGCATAAGAACATGGCATAGGGTTGTCCACTCCATGGCCCCTCCTGTGAACACTTTGCGAGTAGGTTGAAAAGTGTCGGGACTGTTGTAGCCAGCATGGGATGCATAGCCAAAGGGGGCTATTCACGGGTTTCATCTCCCAGTTCAGATGGGGCGGTAGGGATCCTCCCTCCGAGGATATCTACATCTTGACTCAAGGTGACTAGAGGGGCCCTTTGCCCTTGTTCGGGATTGAACCCACTGGAAAGTGAACACCACTTCACGGGTGTCGAGTCCATGCCTTACCCGCACTTTCGGTGGTAAGCCATTAGACCTAGTCAGCAATGATCCCGGTGAGCCTTACACACCAGAGGGATGGTTCAAGAGTCGAACACGAACCTCCTTCTTAGCCGGTCGGCCCCTTCACCCACAACCGGTGTGGTTCTTGTCAGGCCGAGATCTATAGTGTGCTAGAGAGGCTAATCTAGGAGCATCTACTACCAAGCTTTGGGTCTCTACCCCCCTTCCCAATACAAAGGGGTTCATAGAGATACATCATCCATATCCATCACGGAGAAGAACCAAAGAACTATATTTAATCTATATCATAGAGTTAGGTTCTTTAGTTAGAGTCTGTATCTAGGGATCTAGATAGTTATTATGGGCAATTTAATAGGCTAAACCTCTGGATTCTATGACTAAAAGGCGGTTTAGGCTATTAAATTGACTAAATACCCCGATCCTTAAGTTGCTCCTCGACAAAGTTCGACCCATCACTGTTGAACTTGCTCGAATCAAGGAAACTAATGGTGCAATTCACTTTCGAATGAGCTGGGGAGGCGGTTTTGGCTCTTAAGCCAAAGCGAGCCCTAAAACTCTAGAAATGAAAATGGCCAAATTAGGGTTGCTTCTACCTAAATAGACAAGGGGGTTAGGCTAGGGTTTCCAATTATCCCTTTTGGCATGTGGGATAATTGGGAATGGGCCCACTTGCGTTTAATGGCTAGGTGGCAAAATGTGCCCACATGGAAAGGTGTGCCCACATTAATGTGCACATTGGTAAATGTGCACATTAATAATAAATGCACATACCTAGCAAGTTGCCCCCTAGGGGCTACCCACCTGGCTACACATCGGCGTACCGTCGGTCGGTATGTTAATGGCGTGGCGATGCAGTATATGTCACGGGACCATATAATTTGTCTTTGGAACGTCACACTATACGACATCCTGACACCTCCATTCCCTCCTCCATACACACATCTTTTGTGCTCTCAACCATAGCTATAACCATATCATTGCTTTCAACCATAGCCATAAACATATCATTGTCCATTGCTAGCTATTGTGTGATGCCATTGAATGCGAAGTTGGTTCCGAAGATCTAAGACTCGCCTAATTCATCTAGTTTGAGGATCTGATGACATCCAATATTGCACAATATAAATATGTGGAGCAACAAACAATATGATTGTTTATGTTGTAACAACCAACATAACTACTATTAACATTAATTAACACAAACTATTACATTCAACATGTTTAAATTAAAATCCCCCTAAAACCCCCTTTGGTTTGGGTGCATATTCACACGGGGGGTGACTCCAGGCAACCAAAAGAAGCAAACATAGATAAACTTTGAGGTAAACAAGAAAATAAAAATACAAAATGAATGATGTGTTATTGCAAACCATATATTTTAAATTGGCACATGTGATGAGAAGTGTCAACTGAATTAGCCAATAGCGAAAAGCATCGACATCATAATTTTGCCTCACCCTAGTATATTGCATTCAAAGTATGATGATAATAATAAAGGTCATTTGCAGCCCTTGCTTGTGCAACTTGTATACTCTTCTAAAGAATAACAACCCGTGGGACCATTCGACCTTTCCATCGGTATCGACCCGGTATAGAAAGTCACGACTTTTAAAGAAAATCTTTACGAAACAATGTTATCAAGCTATGCCTCATGCCCATAAACTCTTTCAACATCTCCAACTGCCTCATTTTTATCTACATCGCTAAACTTGAGAGAGGAATCAGCCCTTGAATCCAAATATGTTTAACCATGGCACTTTGCATACCATAAGCACAATTTCATTAAAATGAGAAATTTCGTGATTCCAATTAGAAACGAAAATCCTTTTAGTCCATTTTATGCCCAATTTTTGAGCATTATAAGCCATTTAGAAAAAAAATATGGCTCTAAAACGTCATTTATTGGAAGCCATTAAAAATACTAAGAGTGCATATAATGAAGCTAAAGAAACACAACATCACAAAATTAGTTAAAATTCCAAATTCATAGATTTGCATATCAAAAATTTGCCACAACGAGGCAAGGACTCGAAAGAGAGTCATTTTACAAAAGGATTATTGTACAATTTAAGTACAATCACACAAAATTCGGTTCGCATCGGGATCGCCTTCCGATCGGGATCGGCTTCCGCATCGAGGATCGGTTTAAGTATTGCGCGGCCATGGCTAGAAGAAGCAACCATAGGATCTCCACGAAAGCTCTCGAGCGGCATGCGGCGGTAAGTGGGATCACTAAGAATGTCGGATCGAATTGTGTGTTCTTGATCAAATCATAGTCCCATTTGGAACTTGGAACCGGGCATCTCTACGGATTAGGTGGATCTCTGACTTCTTCAACAACGGCACTTTTGTCTACGTAGGAACTTCTTTGCGATGATAGGATTCGATGGCGGTCAAGCCTATCAAGAATCCCCTTAAAACACTCCTGTAAAGGTCACTTCGAACCTGATAAAATCTCTTATTCATCAATGAAGCTAGGCCAAAGAACCCAGGGGAGTAATCAAACACCCTGTTCACGGCGGTACCATTTTACACCGCGCGGTAGGAGCATGTTGCGGGGCCCATTTGGTTTCTCGCCCAGTTATGTCCACAGCAAGCCTTGCCATGTACTGAGTCTTTGTTGCGAGCTTTCTGCCATAGACTCGGTCTCCACCTCTTACCGTCTTCTTCGTTAGGCCGCGGCGGTGGTAGTTCTTGAGGATGATCGTTGAAGGGGAATTTGAGGTCAATTTCATCATCGGGATGACTGCGATGGGCACTAATTTTTGCGTACACACTGTGCATGGACCTCCTGAACAGGGGGGGCAGTTTTTGTATTCGTCCTCATACGTTGCCAATAAAACTACGGATCGGAATCGGATCATCCAACAGGCGAAATCAAAAAGTTATGCTCGGCCTTGCAAACACCACTATCGAGAAAAGAATCATTTGTGGTGTTCTTTGGTGTATTAAAAAATTAGATAGTGTGGTTTTGTCCCACATTGAAGTATTGACCCTCCCCAGCTACTGAGTCCAGCGAGGGGCAAGTTAAGGACCTCCAAATTACGTAAAATTTACTCCTTGAATACTTCTGTTATGGATAATCAACACTAAAAGAAAATACTTTGTACTTAAGGCATAAAGCGTTTCATCACAAGTGCCATTAGATTAAGTACACAATCAATTTTCTTATATTCAAAGATGAAATGATTACATCATATGATATGAAGGGAGACATCACGAATACAAAGTTAAGACTCGGCCAGTGGAACGTACGCAACTTTGGAAGGCAACTTCTCCTTGGGACTCAATATTGTAATCCCCAACCAAAAAATGTACCACAATCTTTGCTATGCAAACTCTATAGTTGAACACCTATTTGAGATCCCAACCACAATGCTAACAAGTGTCTTTACGCAACCTATTCCTTTGAGCACAAGGTTGAAAAATCCCCAATCAATAACAAATCACGCCTACTTATTCTTTAGACCATCCTTCAAACCTTGTCATGTCTAATCTGCCCTTTAAAACAAAGCTGAAATACATGGACCAAAGTAATCTCTTTTACGCTGCATATCTGCCATCAACATACCTTCACAAAGCGAAATTTTTATTCTATGTTTATGAACTGTTGGAATAATAAAAGGAAAGTTGTTCAATCTCGCTCCAAATAAACAGTAAATTTATCCTGAGATAAGTCTTGATTACGCATGCATCCACGCCATAAATTTACCTCTGAATGAAATGGATTCTACATTTATAGAATCTTGAACTGTTATGATAATCAAAGGAAAGTTGTATGATCCGCTCTTGAAGAAGCCGACCCCTCTTACTTCCCATTTTTTCCTTCTTCTAGCTTGCCGTTGCCTCACCAGAGTAAGCCCCAAATTAGCTCTTCTTCTTCCTCAGTTTTCCAGTTATCTCTCCTATTATGGTGGGATATTTACCCACAGGTAAAAACGAAAATCGGCATAAAGGGAACCTAAATCAGAGGCAAACATGCCCAGTTTCAGGAGGGATCTGGTGAAGGCAAGTTTTTCTTTTGAGCTAGAGTTTTTTGAGTTCCGAGCTCACCAAGATTGAAGCATTTTTTTTTTTTTTTTTTTTTTTTTTTTTTTTTTTTTACCTTGACACTTTGAGATTTTTTTATTTTTTTTCTCTTTTGCCCTTTTGCTTATCAAAGATAAGGAGCGGCTATTAGACCCGAGGAAGATGATGGGAATTCAATGGTCATTTTCTGCTTCCTCTACATAAGCAATTAGTGTTTGGAATGTCGACTCGTAATTTTTTGGAAAGTAACAAGACAAATAATGAGACAAAGAATAGGAGAGTTTGATTTATATTTGTGAGACAATTTGGGGCTGAAGGGTAAGGCACAATATCGACATAATAAGAGAAATAAAAAAAAAAACAATGCGATCTTCTGCACTCACCTTTTGCATCAAATCTTGCATGACCACTACTTGCCGCAGGGAATATCTTCGCACATGTGGTATCTTCCAACAACCCATAGTGTATATATCGCCCGCCCAATTATTGCTTCTTGTTGGCAATGTTGCCAAAACATTTATACCCCAAAAAAGCGATGGCTGGTCCTTGACCACCACGGACAGACTTGCAGACCCAAGGAATTCTTAGAACATCGCTGTAATATCTCAAGCTCCTTTGGTACTTGGCCTCATACTAAAGATATATGGTCGATTGTGTACTTTATTATGCACTTTGGTGGAAAGAAAGTGCGAAGCTGCTGATGTGAAATTGAAATCTTTGCGGTTTTAGTGCACTTTAACTTGATAGGAAAGTAATGCAATGCTACTAAAAAGCGAGAAACAACGATCCCGAAATCTTTGAAGTTATGAGAAGACCTTCAATAATCCACGCCTCCATGAATCAATAATATGCCAAGATGGAAAGAAATGATTTAGCACGTTAAGATGACTTGCTTGCATATGAAAATGTGGTGATGAAATGGAAATGTGAGTAAAAGAAGGGTGTTCTGCATAGCCCATGAATAGGGTTAGCATGATAATCTTCAAAAAGTAATATGTATGCATTTCATGATTAGGTTCACATGCCAAAGATGGAAGTATGATTGGCATGTTGAGGTGACTACATGTGGAAATGTGATGATGAAATGGAGGCATGAATATAAGAAAGATGCTCTGCATGGCCTTATGAATAAGCGTTAACCGGTTGTCCTAGCATAATGTGTTTTCCTCCGTTTTGGGTCCCATGCAAAATGGAGAGAAATATGAAGATGGCAGGGCAGAATTTGACTGCATATGAAGAAGTGGAGATGAAGTGGGAAGATGATGACCATGGATGTTCTGCATGGCCCATAAAAGGTTAGCATATAATTACCCCTTTGAGTAATGTGCCACAGCCTATATGGAGGCGATAATACATGCTCCTTGTAGGCGAAAGTGGGTAACACAATTGATAATTCTCGGCAAATGATGTGGAGAAAATATGTGTGTATGTCGGATGTTCCGCGCCACCATGTATGGATTAACATGAACTTAAAAAACCATCCGCACACCAATTATTCTCTCACTTTCACTGCACCTAAAAATTGTTGCTAATAACATCTTCCAAACACGCCAGATTAGAATATATGGATAATATACCCCTAAAATTATGCACTTACGTTTTACTGCTGAGTTCCAAAGACATAAAAGATCGAATATATGAAGGATAATATGCCCCAAAATTATGCACTTTTGTTTGCGCTGATTACTTATTCTGACGGACTACTTACCACAAAACTAATACTAAACTAGATTACTACTACAAATTGAACAGCTGACATAATACTAAACTATTGCCTTTAGCCTATACTACCACAATAAATACCTTACATAAACTTAACGTATGCATTCTTATTTACCTAGCATGACAACCTAAGGACTCGGCCTTTTAACCTATCTTACCAATCCAGTAGTTTAAGGGCCAATATTTTTCAAGTGCAAAGGCGTTATGTGGATTGGGCGGTTCTACCATATCCATAGTTTTGCAACATTATATAATGTGTTCCATAACTCTGTCACAATAAATGGACCTTCCCAAAAGTGATCGAATTTGGAAAGCTATTTTTCTCTTCTGACGTTCCATTTTAAAACCAAATCCCAGGTGCAAAGTTACCTTGAAATCTACGCTTCCGTGCTTGTTTGCCACATCCTTAGCCTTTTATGCCAATTCACCTTTCCGGCATACGAAATCTATCCTCTTCTAACTTAGGAGCTGAATCAATCTATCTTCTAGAGCTTCCTTTTTGGGGACTTAAAGTGTACAAGCTACCTTAAGAGTAGGAATAATCATGTCTATGGGCGATTATGGCTTCTATTCCATATACTAACTCATAGGCGTAAAACTTTATGCTTCTTTACTTGATGGTTCTTATGCCCAAAGGGCATTAGATAACATTAAATGTCGCAGTTCCTTTTAGATGCATCAATACGTCTTGAAGGATAGATTTAAGTACCTTATTAGTAGACTCGCAAACACTTGGGTTACCACAGGGGTAATATGCACTACTTTTAACATGTTTAAGCTAACACGAGTGAGCTCCACGAATGGTATCATTTATGAATGGAGATCCACGATCGTAGCGGCTTCTTTGGTACACCATATCTACTTGACATATTTACGTATAAATAAACCTTCTTTGTTGTGTTAGCATTAGCATTCCACAATGACACACGCCCATTTAAAAGGTCATTAGCTATCAACACAAATTCATGTAGATTGGATGAGGTGGGTTTTATAGGCAATAAAATCTAACCCAAGTCTCAAAGGAGGCGGTGATAAGATTGGAGCTAAAGCGGTAACAACTTTTCTTCCCAAATACACGACATTGGTGACACCTTTTGATATAATCGTGGCGGTCACTTAAATATAGAGAATAATAGTGCACCACTACACTCTTAGTATCTTTTTGGCGGTGTCTGAGCAAAATGTCCCCATTGAAGCACACATGACATTCATTAAGCACAACAAGTTGCTCACCTTCATCTATACACCTTAATAAGACCATCACATTAATCCTGCAAAGGAATTAAGCCAACCATCAAGTAATTAAGTGAATGCATCTTGAATTTTTTCTTGCTCATAGAACATCTCGGATTGGAAGGTTGTGTGACTAGATAGTCCTTAATGGAGGCCATCCAGAATTTAACACCTCGATAAGGGTGTTTCACCTCGAAGACATAGCGTGTTGTACTTCCTCATCGAGAAATACGATCCTCTAATTCCTCTATGATCAAAGGCATGAGGTAAGTAAGAACAAGGGTCTGTAACCCACAATCAAGTTTGAATTTTCATGTCATATTCTTTGTGGTTTACTTGACCCTTATGCCATAACTTTCTTCACATGTACAAAAAGCAAAGGGCAGCGGGTTATGTTTCCATATGCACCACTATTTCCTTGGCCATGCAACAGGTAATATGCTTATCTATTGAAACACCAAAGAACAGCATATTTTTCTAACAGGTACCTTTCTCTGGCTCGACTGTGCTTTAGTATAGCCAATAATTCTTAGTTCTTGGTAATATGGCAATTCCCTCTGACTATCGTTACGATGGCATACACGTAAATTTTTCTTCTTTTAGGCAATCAAATTATGGGGTTGACTCGGGATGTAACACCTTTCGATCTTTTTGACACTCGAAGTCAATCGATCAACATATTCTTGCTCTTGCCTTTTAGATATGAACCCTACCGTGTCAACTACAATGGGGCCCATATTAAGATATAGATTCGGACTTAACATCCCCATCAACTTCTTGACTTCTCTCCAAATTTTTGGAGATGGCGGTACCTTCAAATGTCTTGACTTTATCTTGAAACACAATGAGCTGCTTTGAAATAGTATACTTAATAATTCCCCTTTTGCACCATAAAAATCACAGTTTAAACACACACGATGCTGACACGAGTTTACAAAGCTTGCTTAGTAACTCAAATGCTCTTTTTTGCTAGAAGCTAGGCAAAAATATCATCGAGAAGAAAAACTTGAAGGAGTTGACATAACTAAATACTCTTATCGCAAGCTCTTTGAAAGGTAGAGAATTAAATTTAGTAAGACAAAGGGCATTCTTCATGAATGCGTAGACCAATAGGCGGTTTGTCTTGATCTCCATTGTGATTCACGACACGGTTGAATCGGAAAAGCCATCTAGAAAGGAATAAGACTACCTGCTTGTTGCATATAAAACATCTTGAATAAAGGCGGAGAAAAAAATCATAAGGTTGCTTTATTGTTCAATTCACGATAATCAATGCGATTCTTGAGCCATTTTTCTTATGTATAGGCACAATGCGAAACCAAGATGGGTTCTACATTGAAATATCCAGAGCACTTAGCATTTTACATGTTTCCTTCAATAGAAACCAGCATCTTTGGATTGATACGCCTAAGCTTTTATTGAGCAATTCGAACTCGGCTTAAGCTTTATTTCCAATTCACATACCTCTTTTGGAATACCCTTTGGTTCATCATAATTCCAACAAATATTTCATTCATTTCTGGAAACAAATCTTGCAAATATTGAAGTTCTTCTTCTACAAAACTGCGTATGATGTCGCTCGATTCTCTCCTCCTTTGACAATCTTAAGTTTACATACTTCTTTTCATGACCATCCACTATTAAGTGGATACAACTCATAACCATTATAATCTACATCCTCTTCCACTAGTACATAAACTCAAATGCTCTATAATGCTTTTCTACACAAGGCATCCCATTGCAATTTAGAAGACCTAGCCACATGATTAATTTCCCAAACACTAAAATCACCATGAGAGCTTTAATCCGCAAACTTTGTATTTCTCCATCTAAGCCATTCTTAAAGTAAATTATTCCTAACGCCTGCAAACTAATTGTGAATCTCCAAAGATTTTGACACACCAATTCCTACTTTTGTAACTGAAGTCCCAACAAAAGCGCCTCGTACTCTGCGGCATTGAGGTAATTCAGGAAATATCTTGCTTGCAATTATCGCCTTGCCATCACTTAATACGCCGGCCCGTAGCGACTATATTAAGCACTTCATTGAAATGCCTCCGCCGAACCATAATGTTGCGGTACCCTTGTCCATGTGATGTTCCAAAGGCAAATCGTCATCTCTTATCCCTACGATAGTATAAATACCTAGCTTTGGTTCAAGATAATCATGGAATTGACCGAGCCTCCTTAAACTGCCATCTCTTCCTATTATAAGCACATTCTTGTTCTAGTTCCATGAAGTGTGCAAGTACCCTTAGACCATATAGGCCTAGCATCTACCGTCTTATTGACCTTCAAGTAACAAATCATATATATACGCATCCTTTCACGGATGTCCAAAAGTCACTACCGCCGAAGTCGTTAGCTCTTTGTATTACAGTACCATGAACATTAATAGGCGCTTTGGTAACCATACCTATAGGATGACACCATTTAACAAGGTCTTCAAAACTACTGGGGTGTGCTTGTCTATATGGGTCCCAACTCTTTTGCATTACATGATAAGGCATGAGCATTCATGCACGACCACCTCCATCAATATGGCCTTTGTCAATTTGTCTCCTATAACCTCGCTTAAAATACCGCGGGGATGCGCATTTACTTGTGGAATTATTAGATTGCTGGAGGTATCTTGACACTTATCCTCTTGATCAAACATCTTATTGTTGCTCACACAGCAGAGTGAGCGATTTTTATGAGTATAAATATCGAGACTCAACCTTGAAGATTTAAGCAAAAGCTTGCAATTCATTTGAGCTACGCCCCATCCCTTTAGGACTCGTTGTTGCCATAGGTTTGCATCGTAATAAACCTGGCTGGAGCACTAACATGTGAACCATGTTCTTTAGCGATAGCAGTTTGAGCAGCCTAAAATCTGCTTCCTCTCCTCTTGCAATTCTAGATAGCACATTGAAGTATTACCTCATTAGTGCAGTTTCTTACTTGCCCTTGATGCTTCTGCTTCATCATGTATTCCTTCACAACTTTTGCGCCGAAGCTCTGTGTGGTAACCTCCTTGCAAAAGGCATATGGGACCTCCTTTCCAAAATGTCCCCTCTTCATACACACACCTTGGACATGGCCTACCATGAGTTGTCTTAGTTATGACCATATTTTGCAAAATTACATACACTTACTTGTATGCCTTTCTTTGTTGAATCTTTCATAACTTGATAGCTGTTTGGATACTTCAACAAAGTGCATACCATTCAATGTCGTGGCTTTTGATACTTCAATTAAGTATTTCATCTTCAAACCCTAACCTTCTTTTTTCCTTTTTGTATTGTGTAACAAAAGGTTTACTCCCTGGCACTTAATACGGATGAAGTATCCTGCTGATCCCATGCTCCTCTTAGGTAGAGATTGTTGACTTGCATTCTATTACTTTGGGAGAATGCACTTGTATACATATGAGATCCAAACAGTGTTTTGCAATTTGCATCTTCTATATATTTTGAATAATGGCTTAAGACCAGTCTGAAAAGAATTCTACAATGTGGGTGGTAGGGTCTCAACACACTTTTTTGACATCTCAATATGTATGCATGAAATCTCTCGATATGGCGGAACACTCTCCCCTTTTTTTTAAGCGAAGGTTCCTCGATTCTTGTGCCAGCCCACCACCAATAATACTCTCCTCCAAATCGCTCTCTGAAGTTAGAGCTCTCCATGTGTATCCCATAGATGTAATTGTACCGTAACGATATTGAAACCCGGTTCTAGCTACTCCTCTCGGCCATGCTCAAAGAGCTGTCACTTTATAGCCTTTCTTCCGTCCATAGTCTACGTAATATTCCTCAAATTGCCAAGTATTCCAAAGGATTGGAAGTGCCATCAAAGAAATACGGTGGAATTCTTGGCGGTACAACCTCTGTCTGATATGGACTATTAGGAGGAGGTGATGCTCCCAATAGTCTTGGCGGTATACGAGTCATAGTGGGAGGCGGGCATTAGGATAGGTGTTGACGGAGTTGCCATATCTCCCGAGTTCTCCGGACTTTTTGGGAGGCATTACCTGCTTCTTCTTTCCTGGAATTAAAGATACACCCGAGCGGAGTTTAGAGTATCGGTAGGACCTCCGTCTGTTGACCCTCCACGGCTAGCAGTCCAGCAGGGGGGCAAATTAAGGACCTCCAAATTACATGAGAGGAATTACTCGCCAGATACTCTGTTATGGATAATCAACACTAAAAGAAAATACTTGTACTTAAGGCATAAAGCGTTTCATCCTGAAGTGCCATTAGATTAAGTACCTGATCAATTCTTATATTCAAAAGATAGTGGAATTACATCATATGATATGAAGGGAGACTTGTCCCGAATACAAAGTTAAGACTCGGTGACCGGTGAAGCGTGCAACTTTGGAAGGCAACTTCTCCTTGGGACCAATGTGTAATCCCCAACCAGAAATGTACCACAATCTTTGCTATACCAAACTCTATAGTTGAACACCTATTTGAGATCGACCACCAATGCTAACAAGTGTCTTGCAACCCTTCCCTTTGAGCACAAAGGTTTAGAAAAATCCCCAATCAATAACAAATACTGCCTACTTATTCTTTG